>OOFH01049717.1:0-11692 GCA_900323355.1 Merlangius merlangus
AAGAAACTCAGCATTGAACAACACCTGCCGTCTGATCACTGGCTGCTTGAAACCCACCAACACAAGCAACCGCCACCTCCTTGCTGGCATTGCCCCCTCTGATATTAGACGGAAAGTTACCAGCCGAGTCGAGAAAACAAAATCTGCAATCGATGAACGCCATCTCCTCCATGGATGTCACCCTCCGGCCCAACGGCTAAAGTCAAGAAGAAGCTTTCTCAGCCATGTCCAGCCCCTAACAAAGTCTCGGGAAGAAACCAGAATCCAACTCTGGATGGAAAAACTTGAGAATGACCCACCTCCAACTGGCATGGGAATACCCCCCATTGAAAAACTACCCCCTGGTGCAGAAGCATCATGGACCAAATGGAAAACACTAAACTGCCTCAGAACAAGAACAGGACGATCCAAAGATGCTCTGGTCAGATGGGGCTACAAGACTGGCCCAACCACCTGTGAATGTGGAGAAGCAGACCACACAATGGAGCACTGCCTTGTCTGCACTCTACTACCCAACCCCTGCAGCCCAAAAGACCTTGCAGTTTTCAACAACAATGCAAAGGACTGTGTAATGAAATGGGAAACTGTCATATAAACGCTTCAGTGAAACGAAAAGAAAAATAATTTGTTGAATTCAATGAAGTCAGTAAACCTAACTTCATTGAATTCTGTTGTTAGTGCTTATTTTGTTAAGTTTATTCCTTATAGTAAAACAAGTGATATTTTAATATAAGAACAGTGTCTGTTGAAGATCTGATGAAATCTTGCCCATCTAAAGATTTTCTCCCACATTATCACTCACAAATGTTTCTATCAATAAATAAAATATTTGAATGTTATATTAATATATAAATAATAATGATGTATATAATATAATATGTCACTGTGAATGCCAACATAGAAGTTTAACAGCTGCTCTACTTTTGTTGGTTTGATGTTTTCATGCCAATATCAAAATACTAAATCAAAAGCATTTGCCTATTTAGAATGTTTAAACCTGCAATATGTAACATATCTGAACTAGAACATTTCTCAAGAATAAAACTCATCGAAGAGTCAATCCTTCCAGGGAAATTATTTTAGTCAGTTCCACTTGCAAAAGGGTATAGAAATAAATCTATGAAAACATAGATTTTTATGCAGCAGACGTCCTGCATAAAAATGACGTTCTGTTTCGGTTTACTTTAGAAGTTATGCACAGTGTATGCACAGTGTAGAAAATACAATAAAAACATTCATAGACATTTTTCTGTTCTTTATTGTGCATCAAACTTATCAAAGAATCACACACACCAGCTTTATTCATTTCGACAGATATTTCTTAACTTGCTAAATCAAATTAATAATAAAAAATTACATTTTAAATATTTCTGGATGCAGTAACAATATAAAATGAAAAAAACACCTTCGCAATGCAAGAGATATCTTCTCCTGATTTCTGAATTCTTACAATGCCTGAGAGATTATCCAACAAAGCCACTTTAACAAATTGAATAAAGGAATAGAAAACAGTGAACATTGAATGAAAGAGGATAACGAAAATCACCTAGGCAAAAATATTAACACAAATAATATATTGAAGTAAAGAAAAACATCAAAATGTATGCGCAGGATAGCATTTATGCTTAGATTATTACGCAAATGTCCACTTTCAGATGATCAAACAAAAATGTCAAGCATCAAGCTCAAACTTTTAAAAGTTCCAATTACTTAAAAATTACTTCAACAACCAACAGCGAAATTAAAGAGGCAAGTTAAGTTCAGAGCTGAGTTTGTAATCAAGTGGTTTGAACTAAAAGTCAAGACACACATCCTTGCATCACTACTTATGTCTCGTCAGTTCAGCCTTTCTTGCCTCACATATGTAGGATAAGTCATGCACCATAACATATTGCATGATAAAATTGTGATGATTTTCATAATGCTCCGATTAGATCAAATATACATTATTCTAAAACAAGCTGCTCTTCGTCATGGTCAAGAAGAAACTCACACTATCCTCATCCCCACAAATCCTATTTGATGCCAAAAGCCTCTTTAAGGCTTTTGTCAGCATCTTCCTTGCTAATATTGTTCCAATCCTCGGGAATATCTGCAGGCTCTGAAGCATAATACGTAGCAAAGTCTGTGTTGAAAGTGGCCATCACATATTTCCAGTAATCGGATGCTTTATAGCTCTGATCTGCAGGAATTTCCCAATTCTTGTAAATTGTTTTGTATTCCTTGTAAGGATGCAACTCCCCCTTTGTATCACCATTTCTGAAAAGGCGGTCACTAAAGACAGAGGATGTGCAAATAGAAGTAACAAGTTTCTTTGAGTTTTCAGATCTGTATCCTCCCAACCCCTGTGGCCTATGTATTTCAACACGATGCATCTCGTGAGATTTTGCCCCTGCCTCACATGGTACATGGCAGAAGGGGCACAGTATACCACATCCAACTAACTTAGCTGTAAGCTCGTCTAGTGGCTTTGACCCGAGTCCGTCTAGTTTCTCTCCGAGTTTGGTTTTTTTTTGTTTTGCCTTCAGAGCTTGTTCCATGTCCTTCACTGAGATTTTAAGAAAGTCTGCAAACTTTTCTGCTGTGGCTTCTTTCAAAAGCGCCATGCAAGCGCCGAGAGTATCCTGGGATATTACCAATGTATCTCCAAGTTCCTTGCAAATATCCTGAACAAACTCTATTTGGGTTGCTTGTTTGTTCTCTTGGGCCTTTTGAATAGAATTTTCAATACATCTGATACATCGTTTTAGATATTTATCCTCGAACTCCAAAAGTTTAGTTCCACCTGTAAAGTTTTTCTCAATTTGCTGACTAATCCATTTCTTTATGAATTTCTCATATGAACTTGTGTACTCTATGAAGTCGCTAAAGTCTTTTGAAAGCAAGTCTGTTAAGACCGAACATTGGAAAAACATGCGTGTACTGAATTTCACTAAATTATTGTCTTGCACCATGTCATCAACAACATCTGGAACCAAGGAAACTCTAATGTAGGTCTCCACTGCAGGCTGGAGGCAACGTTGAGCAAATTCCTTAGCTTTCTTTTTATCCTGCTCCACTGCGTGATACAGGTCTTTAAAATCCTCCCAAAACCTATCTTTGTCTCGATTGAAGCACTGTAAGGGGTCGTTTTCCTTTATGAAAGCCTGGTGCATTTCTTCAAAGTTTCTGGCAGCATTACTACAAATGTGTAATTTTAAACTCACTTCAAATTCGGTCTCTGGTTTCACATCTACAAGTTTTGCTTCAATGTGCTGCAAAATCTCATCAATGTAATTTTCATGGTAATCCGTTTTCACCTTCTTTTTAGCAGATACAATTGCTTCGCAACTTGCTATAATTTCTTCAGCTTTTGCTTGTAACACGTTTGTGGGATTGTTCTTGAAAATCCCTACAAGTTTTTTTAAGCTCTTTTCTATGAATTTCTTTTCCCTACTTTTCGGTGTGAAAACCCCTTTTCCATGATCTTTAAGTGATACGTCAATTATCAGATTGGCATAGCTACCCATTGACTCTACATTCTTTATCAGTTGAGCATGAACCCTACAATATATATCAGTTGGGTGCATTACTGTCTCACTGAGAGGTTCTGTGGCTTTCTCCCACATCTTGCCAAAATCCTTTTCCAGCTCTTCTTCCGATAGATCCATTTTACTTTTACGACATTCCTCTAGCAATCTAAGCACTTCTCCCTCCAAACGTTTTGTGGTGTTTTTCTTGACTTCCTCAACTTTTGCCATTCCCTCTTTAATGTCAGCTGCAATATTTATTTCAGATTTAAACAACTTTTCCAATTCCTTTTTTAGGTCTCTTGCACTTTGTATAAAGTCTTCTCTGTATCTCTCGACTAGTTTGGCATGAACTTCTGTTTTGAAATATAGTTCTAGATTGACAATAATTTTTTTTTCCCATTGAGTTACCTCTGAGCAGGCTTCAGTTTTCAGATTCCTGACAAGTTCTCTGATGTTGGATGCCTTAGATTTGTCAGCAGCTGTTCCAAAATTAGAAATCTGTGTTTTTGCACTTGTTTCCAATGAGTACATGTGCCCTTTGAATTCCCATTCCAATTTGTTGAATTTTGTGCATATTTTCATATAAGCATCAGCCACCATGCTATTTCTAAAGCTGAATATGAAATTTTCATGTTTTATGGCATTCCATAGGCTTGTTGTCCACTTCAGAAATTCCTCCACATTGTAACCAGACTCGCAATCTTTCAACATTTGGAAAATGGTTGTTTTCAGTTCATAAACTGCTTCACTGTAACCTGAATTTACTGGTGCCATTGGTGGGATTCCATGCCATAGTCCAGGAATGTACCTGTTGCCAGTGTCTGGATCATATTCCATTACATCCCGGAAGCTTTGGTTTTCCTCTTTTTTCTCAACTTTGGCAGCTGCCTGTGTCATATCGTTCAACTGCTGTAACACAATGGTTCTGTCCCTGAGGTTATTGTCATGGGCTGACACATCCGACACGTTCTGATGAACAAACTGACATTTCGTTTTTTTGCCGACTTCTTTCATCCTGAGAAAGGCATGTACTACAATTTGTAGGATGTCTTTCATGTCTGTCATGTTCTCCATTGCAATGTTTACTATTGTGATGTCACTTAACCCCACAACAACAGTTGCAAGCTCATTGTCATGCTCATGGCTATCCTCTAATTGTGATAGCTCTAGCGATTTCAGGCCTTCGGTGTCAATAATGATCAAAAAATCACAGTTAATTTCTTTGGAGTACATTTTGTTCACTTTGATGAGCAACATGAAAGCCCCTCTAGTACATCGGCCACTGCTGACGGCAAACTGCACTCCAAACATAGTGTTGAGAAGAGTGGACTTTCCTGTGCTCTGAATCCCAAGAACTGTGACAACTCTTATCTTGGATTCTGGATCTACCATTTCTTTCAGTTCAGAAAAGACATCCTTCACCCATGCCAAAGGAATGCTTGATGCCTCTCCTTCCACAAGCTCCAGTGGAAATCCATTAATGAGTAATTGGGCACACAACTTGGGCAAATGCTTGAATTTTTCACGAGACAGGTGTGATTCAGAAAGGGACATACATTCATGGATTTGACACATTTCTCTAAAGTAGTTCTCAATACCTAAAGAGCTGTTGGAAAGTTGTTGATCAATTCCTTTAAGTTCATCCTTGTCCGCTTTCTTACATTTGAGTTTATACTCCTCCCTGAGCTGCAGTAGATGTTTTCGAGACAAGTTGTCAAGTTTAATTTGCATCCATTTTAAAAAATAAGCCTGTTCAACAGCTGGACATGAGATTGCTTCCATGAAGCTGATCATATCTTTTGAAATGACCAAGGTCCTCTGCTGTTCCCGGAGTTTGTCTTTCTTACGGTTGAGGATGCATTTGTAAGCTTCTATACCTTCTTTCCCAGCTTTTGTAAGCCTACATTCCTCCCTCTCTAAACGGGCCAATTCTTTCCATATTGAGCCCTGCCGAGGAAGTTCCTTCTCTTTGTACTGTGCAGTGTCTGTTATTTGTGAGGTGATAGCTTCTGCATTTTTCTCAGCGTTCTGACAGTCTGAGGCGTGCTCATCAACCATAATTCCAAGTTCAATAGCAATGTCAGCCATTTGCTCTATGCTCTTTTTTTTATTTGTTTTTTTAACAACATTTCTTACAATACTTTGTAGGGTTTTGGCAAAGTCGGTGTGGTTGACTTTATCTCTCTTGGTAATGATGTTTGTCTCTGGCAATCTTAATTCATCCAGTACTTTTATGCACCTTCCGTGGTTGAAATCCTTGCTATCCACATTGACTATCAAGAAAATCTCTGTGTCGTGTGTTTTTTTGAGTAGTTTGTATTGGCTGTCAAAATTGTCCAGAAACACAAAAACTGCAGCAGACGTCCTGCATAAAAATGAATATTGCAATTCACAGAGAGCAATATCTCCTCTTAGATTAGCTACAGCTACTGGTTCATTGAAAACATCAATGTTTTTATTACCACAGGGAAGATACCAACTTATTTCCACAAGTCCTTCTGCAATTTCCCTTTGAACATTACCACATTCCATGTTATGGTGTACAAACGTGTTGTTGTACTGTTGGGGATTGCTCAGGAGTGTATTCAGAATCTCTGACTTCGATAACAAACTTTTACCTAGTCTCACAAAGGACACCATCGGAAATTCAGGGACAACAATTGAATTTTCAATAAAGCTTTTTGTGTCTGAGAGTGCCTGTGGTCTGTACTTTTTAACAATGCCTCTCAAAGCCCAAAGCATGAGTGTGTGCTTCTGTGTGCCACAATCAGGAAGCAGTAGAGGCAACCCAAACTGACACATGGACATTTTGAATGACATTTCCTGCTGAAGGATGCCATTGGAGCACAGGAAGAGAGCAGTGATTATGTCTAATGGGTTCAGTTCTTCACTTGACTCTTCATGGTACAACATGGTGTAAAGATGTAAACCAGCATTGCCATGAGGAAGATCCTGCTCTGACTCACTGCCTGCAGAACATTTTACATTCCTAGCAGTCGCATTGACCATCATTAACCTCTTGAGAAAGTAACATGGGAGATCTGAAAGACATTTAGGCGCTTCCTCTGTGATTGTCTTCTTGTCAATCTGTAGGACATTGCTTAGTGAGAGCTTCTCCTTGTAGTTCTCTTTTAGGCCGAGCTTTTCTAGAAAACCCTCCAGATCAGTTTCTGTGGATATAATAGTTCTAACCATTATTTTCAGTTCATTTCACATTTTTAAAAGTAAGCCCATGTTTTTTTGGTGGAATTGGTGAAGGCCTGTCAAAATTGTCAAGAAACACAAAAACTGCAGCAGGCGTTTTGCATAAAAATGAATATTGCTATATTTACTATTATGAACTTTTGTTTATTAAGGCCCCCGGTAATAGTACTAGTGTGTGTATCTATCTTATATTGCCAGTAACTAGGAATATAATAGTAGCCTAAAGTAGAGGGAGAGTCTGATAACAATAAGCCAAAAGAGAAGTAGGTAACTTGTATGAAAAGGTTTTAGTAGCTTATATGAATAACTCACCTGTGTGGGCAGATGTCAAGGCAGGCTGGCTGAATCCTCCGCTTTTCAGCTGTGTTTTAATTTGGAAGTCATACTTGAGCCCTGGCTTCAGATTGGAGAATGTCACACTGTCTGAATCTGTTGTCTGATCTCCGTGTGTCTCTGAATCACAGAAACAGGTCACAACATAGCCTCTAACCTCACCAGCAGGTTTTTCCCATGTAAGAGACACTGTACTACTGCTGACATGGGAAACTTGGACATTTCCTGGAGGAATGGCCTCTGTAAAAGATGAAAAACAAACAAGCATATTCATGTAGCATGAATATGCTATAAAAGATGGACCTTCTGCAAATTAAAGATGAATGACAATTAGAACAGTTAGTTTCCTGAGTAAGTGAAATGTGTTTCACTTGAGTGGCAGCCTTGCAATCAATGGCCAAAACTCATTAATGTTACATTTTCAAAACAGTCAAACAGGACCTCTCAAAATACATACTATGGAGATGAACAAGTGAGTTGCTAACCGAACGAAGGGAAACTTTATCGGCCTTTCATTAAAATAATTAAATAACACTTTCTCTCATTGACTTAGAATGGTGTCAGGTCTTTCTGCATCCAACCTCATTGAACACCTATAGGCCGCTTAGTCGCTTAGCACCAGGCTTAACAAAGATGCGGTCGGTACTGTCGCTTGGTGTGTACTGGATCAGAATATAGCATGTTACATTCTTAAATCTACCGTTAAGATGATAGCAGAGATCAGGATGTGTTACGTCGCCTCGCAAGATTTCATTAAGATCCTCCATTTGCTTCTGTTCCAAGTCAGGATCTTCCCGCAAACCCTCCAGTTTAGTTTCTGTGGACATAAGAATAGTTTAGATTAACTATTATTTTTGAGACTTACTTTAAGCATCGGTAGGATATTTAGAACAAACAAACGTTCATGTAGCATGCTATCTTCTGGTTGTATCAGGGTTTAATTTTAAGAGGGGAATTGATCTCATGTTATGAAGCATGTTTACTCGTGCTGCAGAATGAAAGTCCTAAAGATGCTTCTTTGCTATGTTTTCTATCATCAATCCTTACGATACTGTCGATGGAAGGAGCATGTGTTATCAGTAAAACAGAACATAAAAGTAAGCTTGTGTCTATATACTTGACAGAATCATAGCATATTACGTGCTTTTCACCTTACCGTTAAGTAGATCATTGGGTTGATGTTCTCTACTGGAATGGCCTGATGCCTCAGAAAGTGAATCAGAAGCATCGGGGAGGTCCTTCAGTTTAAACAAGAGGGAACAAAAATAATCAATTCAGTACAATAACTTTGTGTGGCATATGAACATTAAAAAAAAACGGACTCTGACTACCTTTCAGGGCCAGGCACATATTGTCCAAATATCTATCATATTGAAAAATGCTTCGGGGGACTTACTTTTTTTTTTTCTTATGTCAAAGGTGTATGAGTGTTTGTATAAAATGAATAACAAAGAATACATCTGTGATCAATCATACTAATTGATGAAAACGGCCTTCTGAATAAACTGGTGGGTAAATGTTGTGTGGTATGTTGTGTGGCCTTCTGAATAAACTGGTGGGTAAATGTTGTGTGTTAAGACATAGTTTGCATGGAAGGCCATTAGTGCAAATAAAGTCGTACAAATTTTAGACACCCACAGATGCCCACATCAGTAATTGATGCGCAACGTGCTCCCTTGCATTATTGTTTGACTTCATTAACAGAACCTCATCATGAATATGTAAGATATTCCATTGGCAACAACCAGACAATGCACGTTAACTTTTCAATTTTCCCAATATTACATGAAAATGTGGTCATGTTAAAGGTTGTATCAGCAATGCTAGGCCAAAACACAAATGATCACATTCATCTGAGCTTTCCTCACGATCCGCTAGCTGCCCACCCCATAAGCAGGCAATAAAAAAACGTGTCTCTGTAGGCGGCAGCTTATGCTCCGAGATCATACACAAAAACAAATGGTACTACCAACCACTCAAAACCAGAATAAATAGTATTCCAACCAATCACCGACAAGGGGTGGGTGTTGCGCTGTGTTTATGATAGTTTTTACTGGATGCACGAAGCACAGAGGGGAGGGGCGAGCTGGCTTTGTTTGTTTGGGATCTCGCTTGAAAAACACAGAAGTGACGTCACCCAACATCGCTGATACAACCTTTAACCTGACATTTCTAAGACATCATTTGCCCTAATGGCCTTCCATACCATTATGCCTTGTTAAGGTGTATTTTCCCCGTCAAGTTAGTTGTGACCATAAAAAATATTGATTCGGGGCAAAAATAAATCTCAAATGGAAAGAAAGACAAAGGTACAAGACTGTGTGCAGTATTTTGTAAACAAGTAAAGGAACTAACCATAAACCATTGCAAACTTTTTCCGACGCTCCCAACCCAATACTTTAGCCGTTTCTTGCATCTTATACCCTTTGTCATTATCGTAGTGTTAATATTGTTAATAAAAGTTTTGTCATATAGAGCGTGTGTGTTTGTGTTTAAAAGTGTATTTATGACACAGCTCTTTTCAATGCTGTGGAACGCTCCATTCACTTGCATGGGCCTTCCCGACTTGCGGCAGTGAATTATTTTTCGTTATTACACGGGTCTTCTTAATGCCGTGGAATGCTCCGTTCACTTGCATGGGCCCTTCACAAGCTCCGGCGGGGAATTATATTTGATAATTCACTGTTGCTAGGTATAATTGACCGCTGTCAAGGAAAACAAAGGATTTTTGCCTCTAATGACGTCTTTGGTACCACTCTGCAACTGCAAGTAGTCCGGTAACTTGTCAACCCAAGCGTCTTCGGTTGCAAAGCAACGTCAATGTCTTTGGAGGACTATTTCTCGGCTGACCAACACTACGAATGCTGGCAACAAATAAATTGTAAAAATACACACCATGTAAAGTTATTTTCGAAAATAAGCCCCTTCAAGGCGAAGCAAGACAACTCCGCTCGTGTCGGTGTCCTGTTCGCCCTGTGGGGGCTTATTTTCCTGATAATGACCGGCGTTCTACATTATCCCTTAATTGACAGTTGCTAAGCATATAATGACCGCTGTCAAGGAAAGTGGATTTTTTGCCTCTGATTCACATCTTTGGTATTACTCCGCAAGGTAACTTATCAACCCCAGCGTATTCGGTTGCTAAGCGACGTCAACGTCTTTGGCAGACTATTTCTCTGCGAATGGTAATTGTAAAAAGACACACCCTGGGAAGTTATTTTTTCGTTTTGGCAAGTAGACGTGTAAAAAAGCAGGATAATGCATAGAACGTCGCCGGTCATTATCGAAAATAAACCCCTTCAGGGCAAAGCAAGACACCTCCGCTTCGTGTCGGTGTCCTGTTTTTTTTTCCCCGATAGGCCTATTGACCGGCATTCTAGACATTATCCCTTAGGCCTACATATTGTTGACATACAGTATGTAAGGGATAATGTTCCTGACTGCAATCAACGCCCGCGCGTGCTAATGGGGCGTTCACATTGCTGGGAATTATGGGGAAAACTTTTTCTATTAAAAATATCTATTTGGCACACGTTAATAGTTTCTTTTCACTGACCACAGAGTGTCGCTGGTTAGGGTCAGGGTTAGGGTCGTGTTTTAGGGCAGTGTGTGATGGCTAGGGTTAGGGCTGTGTGTTAGGGTTATGCAAACAACTAATATTTAATTAATGAAGAAAAAACTATTAACTTGTGCCAAATAGATATTGTAGTAACAATTAACAAATATTAACAAAGGGTTAGGTAATGACTAGTTTGCTATTTAAAGTGTTAGGAGAAGCTAAATGACTAAGCAAATCGAATAGCTAATAGGAAAAGGAAAAGCAGCAGGGAAATGCAAATGTCAAGGAAATCGTTTTTGCACTTCTTATGACAAATGTACTTTTTGTAAGTCGCTTTGGATAAAAGCGTCTGCTAAATGCCCTAAATGTAAATGTAAAATCGCCCTTTTAAATGTCTGATTAAAATCTGTATTCTTAATCCAATTTGTGAATCCAGTAATTTATTTCTCTTTTTAAACTGCATTTTCAAACATATTTTTAAATTGCATCATTTATTTATGAATTCATTAATGATTTTTTAAATAATGTACTTATTGACTGTTTTAAGTTGTTTTTGTAAATCCCATTTTAATTTGAGCTACTTATTGATGGATTAATATTTCATTTGAAATAATTTGTATAATTCCTCTTTTAATTGCCCATTCAAATACATGTATCAAATAATGTATTACTTTGTGTTTCATTATTAGGCTACTATTTCCGTGACACTTGTGGCCCTCCATAGAGAGATTCTATGTGTTGCGTGTGTTGAGTGAGTGAGAGGTTGCGGTTGAACAGGCTGCCGGACGCCGCTGCAAGGAACTTATATAAAGGCAATATTGTTATCCCGCAGTAATCAGCCCGGCGACCCCGAAACGTTAACGGCCCACAGGGAATTCTCCCGACTCTCCCGATTACCACTCCGCCTGTGTGTGTGTGTGTGTGTGTGTGTGTGTGTGTGTGTGTGTGTGTGTGTGTGTGTCAAGTTATGTTGCCCAAACTGCCCAAAGAATTAAATAATAATAATTCAGCCTCATATTTTAATATATGTTGGAGAATTAAAAGTACCCTTATTTATGTATTGCATGCATTCATTATGCATTTA
>OOFH01049719.1:0-11388 GCA_900323355.1 Merlangius merlangus
ACTGAGTTAGCACATTGATGGGTTTCTGCCAAGTACACATCAAAGTGTTGTTGAGTCCCACAGAGGCAGATCAGAGAACCGCCACACCATTCTGGAATGTTTCACTCCTCAACCCATGAGAGTCATGAATAATACAAATCCATGGGCAAACGACATGTGACAGCCCAAAGACTACAGCTGTAGGATGTGATCCTTGTCTTATGTCACAAGCCGTGGGAGTGTCTGTCTGTCTGTGTCCATGTGTGTGTTGTGTGTGTCGCTGTCGGTGTGTTTGTGCGTGCGTGAGGGAGAGAGCCTGTGTGCATTCGTGAGTGTGTGCATGCGTGCGTGTGGGGGGGAGAGGAGGGTTGGATGCACATGGCAGCCGCCACTGTTATGCTGGATTATCATCCTTTCACCCTCAAAGAAAACAACAAAAAGAATACCCACACGAAGAAATGAGGAAATAGGAAAAACATAGGGCACTGAGGGACATTAAACGCTGTATTTCAGAGACAGGTTAGTGTACTCTCCTTGTACTGCCACTCCAACTGCCCCACTCCACTTGAGTTAAATTCACTGTACTGGATGTTATTGGTATATCCTATCAGCTTTCTAATCCACCGAAGCCAACAATGTACAATTTAGGTTTGTCTTTAGTGAAACACGTCCAAACCAAGAAAGAAAGCTGAATAACTAGAGATCTGAGTCTACGTCATACTTTTGTAGTTCTTTTTATCAATGCCGTGGCCTTGAATACGAATGAATAGCACCAAGCTAGGAAAAAACAACTGTTCTAAATTTTTCACCGAAACGAGCTGAAGCCCAATGGTTTAACAACCACGCCAGCTACGAATTATGATAAGACGTGACTCGTGCACTCCAGGGAAATTTGGTTTGTCACAGTGTTTGGTAGACGAATGATCAGGATTCAGATGCTAATATTAAAGATCTAGCCCTGTTCCATCTGTGCGGTTTACTAATACGTGTACAAAGAAGTACGCGCTACTCGTAGTAACATCCAGGACCACATTGGAAATGAACACAAAGTTGCTTTAATGTTAGCCTCCAGGCCTATTTCTCAAGTACAATACATTTTTGTCCATACATTCAAAAATGTGTTACTAATGCTTCAAAAGTAACTAAAATATCATTATTATTGCCTCCCAATGCTATATTCAATTCCCCCACAAGCACCTTGAGTCTCCTGCCTTCTCTCCGCGAGAGCAGGCATCCAGCACCCAAAACCTTGGAAACTGCGGTGCTATTGCAAGAGATAAACCCGCCAGCCTTGTTGTGTGGATACTGTGCATTATATATATAGCTAGCTCTCTCTCTCTCTCTCTCTCTCTCTCTCTCTCTCTCTCTCTCTCTCTCTCGTACGTATATATATATACACACAGTATAGATATAGATATATATATACAGTTTAAATAGATATCATTACTTTGTAATACTAAAGCAGAGTTATATCAACAAAACAGGACAATTATTGAACACACAATATGTGTCAACCTTGAGTCCACTACCATGTTATTGAGGAAGTAATAACATGGTAGTTTACTGTGGTTAACATGAACAGAACTGCTTGCCTGAGTACTGTTACATCTGTTATTTTGGTGAAGGCTGCGGTGCTGATCAACTCCATTATGTTCATTCCCCGTTTGGAAGACGGCCCTTTAATCAGCACCTCCCCTGGTGCGCCGTTCTGGTGCACTTGGAGCGCTTTAGGAATCCTAATCCAGTGCACTGCTTTGAAAAGACACTTAAAAATAGGCCGCCAAAACTTTCAACACATCAAAACCTCTGATGCAGACGAAAAACGTCTATTCTCAGCCAGGGTTCAACTCTGTTTGTTTTGAATAAGTTCCTTTAAGTTTGAATCCGACACACACACTGGAAGTTTAAAAATAAAAGAATGCATTAATGAATGCAGTAATGCTTAATCGCAATATTGGTCGAAATAATCGCAATTAGATTACTTCCCAGAATCGTTTAGCCCTAATTGAGAGACTCTTAAAAGGTACATAACATCTTACTTGCATCAGATTGCGGTTGCTGACATGTCCATCTAACCACCATCCTCCTCCTAAGGCACAACACTTGGCCTATACTCTCCACCTCCACCTTAACCCACCACACAGACCGACAGCCCAGCGCTTACGAAGCCCGGGGTGTGGACTGTGACCTGGGCCAAGAGGTTCCTGTCAGCAGCCAAAGATTTACTGGATTTTTCTCAAACCCACACCAGAGCATTTGCACCCATGGACAGAATAAAAACAAGGGATGGGAAGGCCCATTAGAATGAGAGAGAGAGAGAGAGAGAGAGAGAGAGAGAGAGAGAGAGAGAGAGAGAGAGAGTGTGTGTGTGTGTAGTGGGGAGTGTAGTGGGGTATCACAGCTCTTGATTACCTTGAAATATACCCCTGCGAAAAATCAATGGCCCAAACGTCTGGCTGGCAGCAGTGCCTTCATATCCATTACCATAACATCAGTCTCTGAGTTAAATCTGATGCCCTCACTGGGCACCGATCGAGACTTTTACCAGCAGGTCTGAGGGTTGAATTCTTTTTCTTCTTTTCCTTATCCTCAAAGTGTACCCAGTCCCTGAGATCTCATTTGCACACGTGAAGTTTGAGCCAAATCGCATAAAAGCTCTCCTTGCTTTTTAGCCTACTTCCAGCTGAAATACTGATGAAATTGAGAAAATATGACACATTTAGGGCAAGGACAGTCTAGTGGTTGGATTATTTGGCCACCTGAAAGGTTCTAGGCTTGATCCTGCAATGTCAGCATTCTAGCTGTAGGCGTCCTTGAGCAAGATGTCAAACCTGCACCTGCTTCTAAATGACATCGCTATTTTCAGATGTGTGAATGTGTTGAAAATGCTAAATGAGTAAACTGTGAATATTTATTTCCGAAGGGTTTTGTGATGTTTATTCCACCTTCTTAAACTGTAGAAAGCACTTTGAGAAGGATTTAATCTTCGAGATTAACTCGCATGCTGGCCATTAGGATATGCCCCCGGTAACAATAGTGTGTGTGTGCATGTGCATGTTTCTGCGTCTGTGTCTGTGTGTACGTGTGCACGAACGTACTCGCCGGCATGTTTTCACATAGACAGATGTTGACTGATGCCGTAACTCTCTGCCAATCCTTGTTCTGTATTCAGGCAAAGAGAATCTTTGCTTATCTAAACTTTCTGCTCTTGACAAAGACAATTAATCACAGAGGATACATTCGGTTGCATAGCGATACGCAATCATGCATGCTATCTTGAGAAAAAGATACCCACTCGTCTACTCCCCACCCCGTCCAGCTCCCATCCCTCCCCCTTGTCATTTACACACAACTCATATCAGTGAGTCATATCAATTTCTACAGGAGTGGACAAGATAAACACACCCATTAGTGGTGTCAAGCCCTGATTTACAGTGTTCCGTCAAAAACACTGGCAATACCAACTCATTGAGGCTGATTCGGCCGAATCCAAGCCAAAGTACACAGAGTGATGGAATAAGAAAACGTGGAGCCACGGTGCCGCTTAAGGGAAAAGCAAGAAAGTCTAAAGCTGCGCTCGCTTGGGTGGTCGGGGCGAGCGGTTTGGATAAAGCAATACACCGCTGAGCTGGAAACAGACCAGCGTAAATCATCCCTGCGTAATACCCTGTGCACGCGTGCCCGGGAGGGATAGGGAGGTCAAGAGTGCAGTGAAGACAGGGCTGTGGGTTCTGGAGCGCCATATGGTTAAAGAGAAGCACCATCAGTCCTGTAATGACGCCACTGATATTTGAAGCACAACATGAGGGAATAGACCGCTCCCAGTTGGGCAGCACACTCAAAACAATGAAAACAGGAGTTGCAAGGACATGGAAAGCCATGTAGACACTAATGTACATGTCATTCATTCAAGCCCCAGCTATACATCAGTGGCGATTTACAGAATCAGTAGAATCTTATGTCGACCATAATGTTGATAATAATTGTATCCTTAGCACTGGGCTTTGATCAACCCTTTGTATAAAATCCTCCAATGAAGGCTACATTATGTTTGACTTTTTTCTCAACGACAATACCAAACACAAATAACGGAACTGTGTGGTTCTTGTAGGGAGAGAGAGAGAGATTTTAATGAATGTCATTTCTAATCAAGTCATGTTTGTTTCTTAAAATTTTCCCTTTATGTTGTCCATAATAATATCAAATTGTAACAAGGTTATTCATCACATTGTGCAGATAAGACCCAATTTTCCTGAGATATTTGCGGGACGGAACACATTAGTTATTCCAAGTATTTTCCCCGACATAATTAAATGAGGCCCTGATTGGATACTTTGTCATTCAAGTGGGCCGCACCACTATTGTTACGGTGCATGATAATGCGTTGTCTGAATACTTGTGGTGATTCAACGCTTCAAGTTGGTCCTCAGAGCGCTTTGCTTTATCCTAACGTTGAGCTGGTTTGGGAGAGTGTCAGTGTGTATGAGCCCACAGTTCTGAATCCTTGGGGCATTACATCACTTAAAACCACATTGTGTTTTAACAGTGGGGAGGTGGAACATTTGGTTGTGCTCTTTTATGTTTTTTATTCCTGGCTATGTTAATGTCCAACTCTTCAGTCTTCTAAAGTTCTATCTTACACTTAAACTATATTTTTATGACATTGTCATGTGTAGTGACAGTTGGTGACAAGGAGACCGTTTACGCAGTGCTTTGCTGACGCCATCAAAGACAGTGTTAGAAAGACATCTGAATCAGATGTCTTTGAAGGTTCCCTTTGTAAGATAATACGTGAAAATGTGCGAGGGAATTACAGAGCAAGAAAAGAGTATACCCAGGCATAGCGTACCAGGCAGTTTGAAGAAAACAACATTTGCCTTTGTCATGAGTGAATACACGGGTTAAATTATTGAAACACAAAGACGGGTGCCATGGGCCACCTGTTGGCGCTACCTTTGTGAGAGGTTCTCCGCCTATTGCTATGAACACCGCTCTCCACCACCCATGATCACGAGCCTGCAGGCTTTAAGGCGGCAGCACAGCGCCCTACCCACAGCACCCCAACCACTTCCCCCTGGAACGGGGCAATCACTCATGTCCCGCCATCCAGTCCAGCCAGACAAATCACATGCGTTAACATGGACCACACTTAACCTAATCCCAAACCTGGGCTCTGGATGTGAACAAGCCCAGAACGAGAGCAACAGCATAAGGACACAAGGTGAGGTTCGCTGCACCAAGATACACAGACCCTTTCTGAGTCGAGAACAAAGAGAAAAAGATGGGAGGCAATGCACGTGCAAGCTCTTCCACAGCTGTGCACCGCCGACCGCTTGCCCCCTTGCCGAAACAAATCCCAGAAATAATAGCATCCGAGCCTGCGAGGTAAAACCCCAAAACTGAGGCAGGTTGCACGGTGAAGCGGGGGCACAGAGGCGAACTCCTACGTACCACGATTTTATATACATGCTTGTGGCGGAACAAAGGGGGTGAATGGGAGTTAATCAGGCTAAGCATTGGTGAATACAGTCTGACGGATGAACCATTAGGTTAACTCTATTTACGTCCCTCCATTAGCGCTGTGACGGACAGAACCAAATGACATAACACTCGGTTGCGCGCGGTGCTTAAGACCCTTGACTAGACGCCATAGACGGTTACATCTTCGATTAGGAGAGTGAAGCGTTTTAGATGTGGCCTTTGCTATTATTTATTTGCCTACCTCCCTGCCAGCCATTGAAAGGAAACAAACAGGGTACTCGATTCACGTTTCAGAATGTGCACAAACCGCGTGACTGAGGAGCCATAATCGATTCAGGTGTGACCCATTCATTTATTACCAGTTTTGAAGCAACCGATTTCAAATAGGAACAAAGGACAGAACTTCTTTATTACATTTCTGGTTTGGATTTCCACTGCCAGCTGGCGAAGGCCGACATTCTTTGCTTTGGAGAACAGGCATAACGACACCCCTTGATTACAATGCAATCACGGCCTGATTGAACATCCTCAATAAGAGCACAAGCCAGCTCACTCTGAACACCAAGTGTGTGTGGCTACAGCAGTTAGTGATTAGTAGTAGTTACGCCGCACTAAGTAGGAACACATTTAGCTCAAATCACACACATCGTGTTTGTTGGTTATATTGTCATCAGCATTCGGGAGACCTTGATCAGCTAAAAGATGACGAAAGAGAAAAAAGCGGACCAACATTATAATTTTGTCCCTCATGTCTGGAGGGCTCTGGAGAGATTTGTGAAGAGTTCTTAGAGTTCCTAAGCCTCTGAATGTTTATGGAACTGTTCATGTACCCAGTGATTCTTTGAGAGTGACTATTTTTTTTGCATTAATTATTCAAACAATTAGACATCTACAAAATAACATTTGATTTTGTTTCACCTTTGTGTCATATCTGCTCCGACGGCAATGTGACAATGTCATGAAGCCAAGTGACTGAGTACTCCCACAGACACAGGGCACAGCCCGCTCTCAGTAATGCTTATAGACTACTCTCCCTAGAATCCCCAAAATACAAAAACTAACACCGTTCTAATTACAGAGCTAAGCTGAAGGGTGATTTTTTTGGGGTGATGAGTTCAGCAGTAATGAGGGCTGGTGTAAGATTGACCTTGCCTAAATGATTTTGCTAATAATGCCATTAAGTCCGCACTCTGGCTTTTTAATCACGGTGCTTTCGGCTTCAGTCATCCTTTTTTTTTTTCAAGGGTTTATTCATAGCATCTTTCCCTGCTCGGGACATTACCAGCTGTCCAAAGCCAGGCGACAGAACCAGGGGAGATAAAGGATCCTGTAGGTTAAACCAGAAACAAAATAATTTAAATAGGAAAGACTTGATATTGTGGCATAACTTCAAGGACCGTATTCCTGCCAAGTTGGCCTGCAGTGAGCTTTATGACAAGAGATATGCACCCGACAAATGCAGGATGACATTACTGTGGCATCATGCCGGATCTCAGATACACAAGCTGCACATCTGATAGTTCAGGTGACGTAGTCTCACCTACTAACGGATTATATTTAGATACATCTGCGCACCGCGCCAAGGGGAAAGTTTCCTCATTAGTTACATCGCCCTTGTTATGATTGCACCACCTTTGCTTGACTACCGGTTGAAGGGGGGCGGTCCCATGGACAAAAGTGGAATGACTGTGTGAAAATGCTGAGACAGGAAATCCAGATTTTTTTTTGTGCAAGGCCGCTTAATATGAGTGACAATGCAGAGGAGAGGAGAGGGTGAAGGGTGGAGAGATGGCAGGGCAGACTAATAGGTGAGGGATGTATGAAATGGGCGCTACGCCTCACTGACTAAAGACCAAAGGTGTGGCTCAAGGTGATGCAGTGCAGAAATGCTGTGATAAAGTTGTGCGTAGGCGTGCGCGCGCGTGTGTGTGTGTGTGTGTGTCGGGGAAGCATGTGCTGGGGGACGTTGGAGGTTTTGTGGGAGGTCTTGCAGTAGAAGGAAAAGAAAGAGCCAAGCACAGAAATAAGAGGAACTAAAGGAAATAAATCAATGAAAACATCCATTAATAGCAATCCAGCGCAGCAGAGGACATTGCAAGGGAATAAAGGTAAAGGTTACCTCACGGTGTACAAGGTAAAAAAGATAGTAGTACATGGTACATAGTACATACATAGTACATAGTACATGATATTGTGTTTGTTTTACAGCAGTTAACTGATTTCACCCAGTGCCGGGGTGGTGGTGGGGCTGGGTTCACCAGCATGAGCAGAGATAGCTACTAACTACTGCACATCTGGATTAAATCACTCACTGGGAGCGATTGGGTGTTTGCGGCGTTTCGTTTCTGGTGTGTCGCCGTTTGCTGTTTTCCTCTTTTTTTTTTAATCCGAATCCCAAGACTGAATCATTTAAAAACGAGCAGGGGTTTGGAGAAAGTACATTTTTGAAATGAAACATGAAAGTCGGTCGTGCATGCAGAGGGAGTGATTTCATGCACATGTGCCTACACACACTTGTGTATAATATGTGGCTGGACCTACGGCAACATTCAAATAGAATTCAAAAGGAACGTTTCAACTAAGTTTTAAAAAACTTTAGCTTACTGATATCAGGGACTGCAGTTCGACCATGACATCGTGAGAATGTATGTTTTTAACATATGAAAATTAATTTCTGCTTGCAACACACTTATGCTGGTTATACCTTTGTGCGACAAAAGGGAGGCATATATTGACAAATCCATGGTTTGTCAAAGAAATGTGTCATCAGAATGCTGGTCCACTTATGCAGCACAAACATACTGAGGCATTTTAATGGGGAGTTCTAACATGCAAGCTTACCCTCACTCATCAACTCTGGTCCATTTGAACACATTATCGTTCATCAGTGCAGTCGCTTGGCTTTAATTGGCAAGGATGCTGGAGCTACTTCTTATGCAAGTGCCTACTCCAAATTAGACTACAACTTTGACTATTGGAAGTGAATAAAACTGCAGATTGATTTCTCTTCAAAAAAATAAAACGCAGCGAAAACAGGCTCAAATTTTGGATGGAGACAATATATGAAAATGTATCACAGAAAGAAAACATTTAAATATTTATATATTTGTCATACTTTTACCCTTCAATTAAGTACCTTTAACCTTATTCCTGTCTATAAAATATACAAAGAGATGAACAATACCTTATTCAACCAGATCTGTTAATGTAACAGCTGGTACATTAAGCATTCAAGAGCACAAAGTAGTTTGGAAAAGAACATCGAGGTACTTCTAAAGAGGGAGAACATTAGCAGGAGCTTGATATGCATACTTTTGCATGTTGCACATAAATGCCAGTTTTTAATCAGTTAGGGATGATGGAGAGCATTGCAAACATCTCTATAATAGTCCTATAATATCCAAAATTCAATCCTTAATATATCTATATGTATCTATATGTGCAGATGTGTACCCTACAGACAAGAAAATGTAAAAATATAATTACTGCTTATTTGCTTCCAATGGTGCTAAACATTTTTTTTTCCACTATTAAAGAACCCGTCTTACATTTTCAGTCCCAATCCGAGGGCAGGTGAGCAAGACAACACAGATATATCGTACACTTTCTACAACACAGACTTTGTTTACCTGCTGCCAACCATCAATTTCACACATTCTTGCAAGAACCATGAATTCTTTCCATCATGCCGATACTAAATGGGCTCCTTCTAAATATAAGCATGGGAGAAAATGCATTCATGCATGCTTCAAATTCAATGTGTTGAGGTCAGGGTAAAGATCTGCGGGCCACCTTTATAATCTACCACTAGCTTTTTCACTTTGTGGGACCTCGTGAATGCTCTATAAACCCTACCCCTCAGATTTTTCTGAGTATGTTGGGCGCTAGCAGAACAGCTGCCTGTGATTGGTGGAGGCAGTTGTTCACCCAGGGCAATCATGCAAATGTTAGTCTCAGCAAAACAACAACCACTCCCCTAAAATCAGGACTTGTTTATTTTCAAAGGGCTGCGGTAGGATTCCTGTGAAGAAATGTGGGGAAAAGAAGATGACGAAGAAAACAACTAACACTAAAATGGCAACTTTATCCTCCACAGATACAATTTGGGCTGATTCTTCTAAGGTTAACATATAAACTACCGTACTTAACTAGTTGCCCCTATGCCATAAAACCTGTGAGGCTACGGTTGCTTTTGTTGCATGTTTTTTTTTAAAAAACAATTCTTGCAAAAGAAGGTACAAATTTGAGCTACTTCTGAAAAACCCGAATCTTGTGGAAACACAAACAGTGAGCATGAGAAATAGAGTGCAATAATGTTTATAGACACTTCACCAGTGTAAAAATGAGGGGGAGGGGGGGACAGGGAATAGTTCTCGCTGATGAACAGGAAAACACAGGCCCTTTAAAACCTATGCATGTTTACGATGCGGCTGCGAACAACCAATCAATCAGGTGAAGTGTAATCACATTATGATCAGGATGCAAACTCTGGGGCACGCACAGGAGAAAAACAAGGCAATATTTATTTTAAACACCACTTTTCCGAACCATAACTGCCATGCTGACGGCCAAATCAACCCCCGTTATATGAAGCACCCTCCAGGTCCCGGCCAAGGACAACGTGGGCCCCCAGATGGGGCCCCGAGGCGTGTGTACGGGGACCGATATGTGCAATCAAGTGTTTGCGTCCTGTCGGAGTGCACTTGGCTGGTTATTTAGCCCCAGCTGTGGAGCACTGTGTCATAAAGCACCAAATCCTAACTACAAAGTGGCATGGAATCTGATTTATCACCCGTAGGAAAACAACTGCAGACAGAGGTCGGGCCACAAGCTGGAGAGATGTGATCGTGTGTGTGCAGTGCACACAATATGCCAAGGTCTTTTCATTCTTGTTTCAAAATGCTTACGTCGGCTTCTGCGCCAGTGAAAATTTAATAAGGAGAACAACTTTTTTCGCCACCTGGAACTTTTCCCCGCTACTACACAGGGGCCGGTTGCATTGTTGAGGAAGAAAGAAAAGTGCTACAGCAGCCTTCATGATTTCCACACACTGTTGATAGAGCCCAGCGGATAGCACCTCAAACTGGGCCTTCACAAACCCACATGAAGCGTGCACAGAGTTCTACATCTAATTAAAGTCAGCAAATGGCACCATGGAGATATGACTAATGTGCTAAGTATGGAACACACGAAGGAAACTTACCCACATGTTCTGACATTTAAGTCATTGAACGTTATTCATTTTTGGCAAACAGATAATATTAAAGATAATACTTCAGTAGTATGTCGATTTGATTAGTGTAAGACACATTGGAGAATATGTGAAACAATCATGAGACGGCAATAACTAAATGAACAGATAGTGTGTATTTAAACAGAAACATTTAACAATAATTAACATCATACATTTGATTTGTTTTTATGTCGCCTTAAGGGAAGTATAATGGAAAATTTGTAGGAGGATGAGGTGAGTATATCGTATATAGTATATAGTATTTCTTTTTCATAGTTTGGTAGAATTCAATAACATGAAAAACTAAAATGGCAGGGCGTGGTCTGTGGATCCATACGATGTTGCAAGCCTGATGTCAAGTGACAGTTTGCAAGATGTCTTTCACAAACTTTCACAACTTTTGATATCACAGTATCACCGGTGCAAAACGGTGCATCATCTGCCCATGTTAAAACACATTACCACACACTCCAACAATACCACAATGGAGGGAAATAATCCAAGACGCTTACAACATAGGATTATTACAACTGAAGACAGATGTATTCCTAACCCTAATAGAATAGAATAGAATAGAAAGCCTTTTATTGTCATTGCACGAGTCAAGTACAACGAAATTTTTAGTAAGCTTTCCCAATTGGTGCATTCGAGAAATAAATAAATATATAAATAGAACAAGAACAACAGTAACCAAA
>OOFH01049720.1:0-21944 GCA_900323355.1 Merlangius merlangus
CGCCTGGCCATGGACCAGCTGCTGCTGGAGCTGCAGCCCGTCCTGCAGGGCCTGCTGAGCCGCCCCTGGCTGGCCCAGGGGAACCCCTCCACCCCCATGGTGTGCCGGGTGCTGGAGAGGCACCTGGAGCTGTACGTCCGCGTGCGCCCGCCCTGCCAGCAGGTCAGGGGAGGCCGCCTTCCGCACCGACCGACCAAACCTGTTGTTGTGGTCCTGTTATATAACAGGGGCATCACAGGGGATGTATATAAAACAATATTTTAAAAGAACAACATATAAAAAGGTGTATTTTATCTGGTGTGAGCACGGGAGGGAATCTTGAAGTTAAAATGACATTTTGTACACCTGACCTTTTTATACGTTTCCTGTATAATTTAAAATACATACGTATGTACACACACCAGGCTAATCTAAAACGTGGTGTGGGTGTACCTGTACCCCCACCCCCGCCCCCTCCACCACAGCGGCTGCAGGAGGAGGCCCAGTGGATGCTGGTGGTGGAGTACGTGAGGGCCCTCATGCACAAGAGGATGGCGTGCCGCAGCGCTGGGGAGAGGCTGCAGCTGGCCCAGCGCATCGCCCAGGACGACCTGCAGCTCAGAGAACTCTTCACCGGCCTGGTGGGGGGGGACGCTCTCATTCTGGCTCCTCCTCCTCCTCACTATATTTTTATACGAAACATCAAGTGTGCACACCCCTTCAGCCGGATGTCCAAACTCGACGGGGACAATACTTGGCACAACAATTTAAACTCTTTATCACGTTAAATAAAAAAATTAAAAACATCCTAGCGTTTTGTTCATCCGATTGTTTAGGTACACCACAAATGGTCTGGAAGTTAAATTTGGCACTTTTAAAGGGTTAAATGTTTTGGGATCTAGCTTGAAACAGATTGGTCTTTGGGCATAGGTTAGTGTGAGCATGACACCAACGTAATTGTGATGCTTTTTCCGTGACGTCCCCAGGAAGGTGAAGGGTCGGTACCGGAGGTGAACCCGCTGGCCCTGCTGCCGGTCCTGGCCGACTTCATCCGGCTGAAGGACCCCTGCATGCTGAGTCTGGAGGTCTCCGGGGTCGTGACCAAGTACCCTGACATCAGGTCAGACCTGCTGATTCTCCTCATACCTCCCCTCAGTATATTGGCTTTCCTCCATAACAAAAACATAAATACACTTTATTTGTAAAGTATCATAGAAAACGCATACAAAGTGCGAGACGGAAACATTTGCAAGGTTGAAACCATAACAGAAGGTAGGGTAGAGGTCAATGCATATTTATACAGTATACAAGATTGGCAACAGCACATAAGATATAGGCAAAATAAGATTACCTAAACTGGCAGAGAGTTGCAGCTGGCTTGAAAAAAACTACAAAATAGAAACTCTTTGACTTTATGATGCCATGCCATAGCATATTTTTTTACACTCCCCATAAAAGCCAAACTAACTGTCTGTCCTCCTGTCCCTCCCCAGTGAGGAGCATGTGTGTGTGCTGCTGGACATCCGTGGGGATGTTTCCCGGGACGTGAGGGGCGCGGTGCTGGATGTGCTGGAGCAGAGTGCCCCGCCCCTTCCTGCCGGCTACCGGCCTATCTTCGCAGACATCCTGGTGCCCAACTCTCCCATGCCCTTCTGTCTGCCAACCGCCAAGTGTGCTTGAGCTCTGGACTGCTGCACTACAACAGGACAGAGGCCGGCGGACTGTGTGCCCTCACTCAGCCCTCGTTATGTTCTTCGGCTTCGGTTTTAGATTGATTTAGGGACCGTTTTGGTTTCAGATGGATTTGGGATGGATTATGTTACAGGGTTCCAGACATTGTTCATCGCTGGGGGGGGGTTCTTTCACAAATTTTCTGCAACCACCTAGGAAGGACTGTTTTAGGGGTCGTTTTGACGGTATACCTACCATCAGATTCAACTTTTGGAAAGGTCTGCAGCCTGTACAGGTAGACCTAGATTAAAGGTGATTGAAGACCATCTTGTTCATGTCTAATGCTACAGATTATGGTCTCGTTTGCGCCTCGATACACTTTTGGGGCACGGTTATCTGGTTGACCCCGCCCTTAAATTGAATCACCCATTTTAAAAAGATGATGGAGATGGCCAGATAACTATTAATACTCTGAGCAATGTTTTCAAACAATTGGTTTTATTATTAATTGTATTGCAATACACATAAGAAAATATTTTTGAAGTTTGAATGGAATTATACAAATATTGTATTTCATTTTGTTCACTTGAGAAAAACAACATTTAAAAGCACAGAACCTTCTTGAGAAAATAATGCCTCATACAATCAAGTACATCATATATTTAATAAACCTACTGTATATATCAGCCAACCGTTACATCAGAACAATGCAAATGCATTATATTGTACACAAAAAAGCAGGCTAGATTTTCTAATTTACATTTGTCATTGGTGTCACTGTTTCCTCAAAGGTGGATGGAAACTAGTATCCTGAATTGTCTCTCTGCATAAACTGTGTCAAATAAACTAAACGAAACAATTTGTTTCGATTCCTATGTTTTCAGAATGCAGCGTTGTCTTCAGAGACTGATTGGTAGCAGGGTAACAGTTTTGTCACGTGGTCCATTGACCACGTGATCAGAACAACGTGTGACGCTGTCGGTGAAAATGTCTGCCCCCTTGTAGGCAATGCTGCTGTAAAGTAAACTACAGTACCACGGTAGTAATTGGACGTATAAGCTTGTCATAAACTTAAGTCCCACAGTTAACCGGTGATCATATATTGGGACTCTATGCAAAAATGAAGACATTCTGTGGACGAGCGAACCCAACTACGGGTGCCCTAGATTGGGTGGAGGAGAGTGAGGAGTACGACTATCATCAAGAGATAGCAAGGCAGGTTGCAATGGGGAGCATAGCATTATTAGCACAAATAAACATTTAATTTAGCTATCGTGTGTTACCATACGTTTTATGGTTGTTATTGTATACAGAAAGCCAACTATGTTTGTTGGTCAATCAGTTCACTACATAGCTTAAGATAGCACAGTATACATTTACATTGCCCCATAATAAAAATACTATAATGCTTTTAGAATAATGTCAATACATCTGGGATTCATTTTGGACAATGCACTGGCGTAGTAAGTCATTGATGCCAAATCATTAGGATTGGCCATACACTTACAAAATCATTGTAACTTTTATATTTTTCTTGTATCAGGTCCAGTTATGCTGATATGCTTCATGATACCGATCGGGTGAGTTTGCTGAGCTGGTTTGAATGTCCTATCCATTCCTCAGTCTGGGGATCCCATTCAGCATTCAACAGACCTTGAATGTGATGCACACAGGATTAATCACGCACATTAGGCAGACACAGTACACCTCAACTCATTCATGATGAGCTATCAGTTATCCTGGGCATCCAAATAGTATCATCTCTATGAGTATGTCTTTTAGAACTAACTTTTGGGTGAAAATGCAACTCCAGTAATCACAGTGGAATGGAGTCCCTTTCTCAGGGGCAGGCTCATGCTCACTGCTACTCTGCTACCTGAAGCTGCACATCTTTTTTAAATGTTTGACCTGCTGCGGCACAGATGTACTGTGGGCTTTTCATTGACTCTGGAGGGTAATTTGTTTTGCTAAATCTAGAGTGACATTAGGAGGGCTTCTTCCACCAGACACATTAAAACATAGGTTATCCTCTAGAACTGTTTAAAATTGATTAATAATAATCCACTTAATTCATTCCTAGGACAGACCCTACTTGGTCAGTTAATCTGAGCCGTTCACCTAATAAAGCTTTGCCCTCTCTCTCTATTCCAGAACCAGAAATATTACGCGGGTATCCGTGCAGCTGTGGCCAGAGTGAAGGCTCGTGGTGAGAAGGCGACGGTTCTGGACATTGGAACGGGCACGGGCCTGCTCTCCATGATGGCACTCACAGCGGGGGCAGACTTCTGCTACGCCGTAGAGGTAAGACAAACATGAGCCAGACATTTCTAAAGAAAAAGGCCTATATAATATATGCTATTATAGTTAATGGAATTATAGCATTTCTATAATATTGTAAGGGAATGCTAGTGTTTGAGTATAAGTCTATAATAAGCTACAGATTATAACTTTCTTTGTGACCAGGAACCACACCAGAATTTGCAACAGGCTCCTCTTTGCTTATTGCTGAAAGCTCCGTTCCCAATACATTTTTTGCCGAACCAATGGCTATTTTTAAAACCAAAACATTCAGTGTTATAAAGCACTATTACATAAAGTTTACGCCGCAGTGCTTGAATGCATTAAGGAGCTTTATATCTTCAAATTAAATCTCGCCAATAATCCCCAAAAGTTTAGAAACCTGATTCTGCTCTTCATATAATATTCACAATGCAATGTATTACGTTTGTTTTAATTCTAACACATCCTTGAGTGTCTCCCCTTTGCCAATCGCATTCAGTTGCAGCTTATTGATATGAAGCTACTACCTATCTATTTTGTTATTTTTGTTTTCAGGTGTTCAAGCCCATGGCAGAGGCAGCAAAGTGCATTGTGGAAAAAAACGGCTTCTCCGACCGCATGAAGATCATTAACAAGCACTCCACAGAGGTCACTGTGGGGCCAGGTCA
Source organism: Merlangius merlangus (assembly GCA_900323355.1). Lineage (NCBI taxonomy): Eukaryota > Metazoa > Chordata > Actinopteri > Gadiformes > Gadidae > Merlangius > Merlangius merlangus. The sequence continues at coordinate 4,599 of OOFH01049720.1, forward strand.
GACATGAGGCACTCACCCACATGCTGCCACAGCTATGTAGCTGGCTTATACGGGCAATTATTTCTCCGCCATGTTAGGAAAATGAAATGTGCGCTCTTTTTTTTTTTATTACATTGTCCTAAAATAGATAAGTTGTAACTAACTAAAATAATGTTTGTCTTTCGACAGATGGAGACATGCAGACGAGAGCTAACATCTTGGTCACAGAGCTCTTTGACACTGAGCTGATTGGCGAGGGGGCGCTGCCTAGCTACGAACACGCACACCAGAATCTGGTGCAGGTATGTGTGTGTGTGTGTGTTTTTTTTATCCCATTCCTCAGGAAGGGTTGCATAGAGCAATCGCCGTCTGCAATGTCCTTTTGGGGAAGGAGCATCTATTCAGGGGGTTGGAGTCCGAGCCGAAAGGGTCTGCTTTAGACCCCATTTACTCCATCCTTCAGCTCAAACTGTCTCTTTACCGCCCCCTACAGGAGGGCTGTGAGGCCGTGCCACACCGGGCCACCGTCTACTCTCAGCTGGTGGAGTCAGAGCTGCTGTGGAGCTGGGGCCAGCTGCAGCCCGTGATGGTTAAGGGGGCCCGCCTGGCCCCGCCCCCTGCCGTAACGCAGTGCGCCGGGGCCCACTCTGTCTGCGACATCCAGCTCAGCCAGGTCTCCCCTGAACAGTTCACACCCCTGGGCCCTCTCTGCACCATGTTCAGGTGCGACAGAGAGAGAAGGAGGGCAGGCTCTACACAAGCTCTTTATTTTTTTGAAATCTTTGAAATCAAATCTTTATTTTCAAAAATACAAATGAACAGGCAAAAGCGTGACATATTTGGTTAAATAATAATATACAGAAAAATAAACTTTACCTAGTACATACATACTTGCAAATACAGGTACAGAGAATTGTAAAGACAAAAGCTCTCTATACACTCTATACACGCTCTCTATAAGCCCTTTTCAACTTTTTCGGCAGTTTTCTACGGTCAGTCAAATACATCCCAATTTTTGTGAATTACTATGTTATTAACCTCATTATTCCCCTGTGTGCGCCCCTCTGCCCCTCTCTTGGTTGTTTTCTCCCCCCACCAGTCTGGACTTCAGTAAGCCTGTGAGCAGCGCTCCACAGTCCCACACCTCTCACTTCCCCGCCCGGGCCAGCGGCAGGGCCCAGGTGGTTCTGTCCTGGTGGGACATTGACATGGACCCCGAGGGCTCTATCGTCTGCACCATGGCCCCCAGCTGGACCTACCCTCAACCCAAAGCCGCACCGGTGGGTTCAGACCCTCACAGCCACACATGCACATGTTCCTCACACTCAGAGAAAACATAACAGAAGGCACACTGTACAAACATCCCTACCTACCTACCTAGCTAGCTAACAGTGGGCTAGTGCGACAGGGGGAAGCCTCTGTATTGTTTTTTTGGTGTGGTGTTTAGTAATAAAAAATATGTTTTTCTAAACTTTAAACTGGAATCATGATGTTGTGTTGAGTTTAGAGGTCATGGCAATTGACTACCCGGGGGCAGCCAATTAGGTCGTGGGGACAAGGTCCAGTACCAGACGACCCAAGATATGAGCCATGGGCTCCACGTGACTTTTTTCTAGTGTTCATGTCAAATTCATGGGGACTAATGTGGGGTGGTGGTTCTGTGTGGTTCTAGTGGCGCGACCACTGGATGCAGAGTGTTTACTTCCTGCCTACCGAAAGGAGTGTTGTGGAAGGGGAGGAGCTGAGCCTTACGGTCAGCCACGACGACTACAGCCTGTGGTACGGCCTGCAGACAGACAGGTACCTCCATTTGGTTCCCTCCTCTGCTGAAGTGGGTCAACGCTACATTCCTCCGACCACTGTTTTGTCACCGTCTCTCCAGTAAACAAAGAAATGATTCTAAAAGTGGTCCAGATCTCTATGCACGCATGCATGCGTGATGTATGTGTCCCCTGCCTGATCTGGCAGCAGCTTGTCGTGACCCCGGGGTTCGCTCCTCTCCTTCCTCAGCCAACAGGTGGGACTGAAGGAGACCCCGCTGTGCCGGCCATGTTGTACCTGCCACGCCCACCTGGTGTGGAACCGCCCACGCTTCGGAGAGCTCAACGACGGCCGTCGCACGGAGAGCTACGTCAGAGCGCTGCGCAGCGTACGTAGCTGGGCTCGGGTGGCGGGGGACCGGGCTGGCTTAACGGGACCCCACTATGCCACGCTATTGGCCATTGTATCATGCCTGGTCTGTTTCGTGTGTAGGTTTTGGATGTGGACAGCGTCTGTCTGAGCGTTAGCGATGGAAGCCTGGTGCCCGTCTTTGCTCACATGCTCGGGGCCAAAAAGGTGAGACACTTATTTTTATCTTGACTCTTAGTTCCAGCATTTTAATTGCTTATTGTCTGAATAAACCATGAGCTCACAGCATTCGCCGCATTTGTCTGTCCTTTTATTCAGGTCTTCGGTTTGGAAAGTTCTAGAATGTCTAAACGGGTTATTGAACAGGTAAATGTATACATACATCATGTAAATCCCATCTTGATGGCATTGCCATTCATATTAAGCGTAACAGTGGACATCTGTAGTGACATTGTGATTTCCTGTGAAGGATTATTAAAGGATCGATCTATCTATCTATCTATCTATCTATCTATCTATCTATCTATCTATCTATCTATCTATCTATCCATCCATCCATCCATCCATCCATCCATCCATCCATCCATCCATCCATCCATCCATCCATCCATCCATCCATCCATCCATCCATCCATCCATCCATCCATCCATCCATCCATCCATCCATCCATCTCATCATGTGTACACCAATAAGCCAATACACTACGATATAATTATCGTAATACAATACACCAATCCGTCTTTCCACATTGTGCTCCTCAGGTGCTGGAGGCCAACTCCATGAAAGGTGGTGTGGAGCTCCTGGAGATCAGAGCCGACCAGCTCAGCAGCAACGACCTGGGGGGACAACAGGTGACCCCCTGAGCCCAGCACCTTAAACCCCCAATCCGTCCGCCCTGATCCGGCAGCACGCTGCGGCGTCTTGAGTTCCATGCTCATACCTTGTTCTGACGCCCCACCCACCCCAGATCTCCGTCCTGATGGGGGAGCCTTACTACAGCACCAGCCTGCTGCCGTGGCACTCGCTGTTCTTCTGGTACTGCCGGACGGCGCTGGCCAAGCTACTGCGTCCGGGGGCATCCATCCTGCCCCGCTCGGCCTCGCTGCACGCCGCCGCCGTGGAGTTCCAGGTGAGGCCACACTCGGACCCTGCAGAGCGGCGGCTCTCGGGTTTGACTAGCCAGGTGCGCGCAGATGTAGGCCCTCATTGGCCGCATGCTTCTACCCCTATTGGTTGGAACTTTACGGTGTTCATGTTTTCTTTACTTGAAATTGACTGCATGTTCATTTCACACATTCAGAAATTCCCTTTTGCATCGCCGTCAAATAAGGGATAAGTTGCCTACTTATTTTATATTGTGTTTAGCAGTATGGGTGCCTATGATGAATGATTACCCTCTGTGTCCCCATGCATGGAGTTTGGAGTATCATCGTTCAGACGGGGGAGATGATGCAAAACGCTGTTTTAATCGTTGTCCCTCTAGGACCTTTGGAGGATACGAGCCCCTTGTGGGACGTGCGAAGGCTTCGACGTGTCGCCCATGGACCAGATGGTTCAGGTAAGCCCTTGAAGTCATTTTCTTACCTCTATGAACTCAATGACTTTCATTGGATTATTCTTTTTTTTTGTCTTGCCTACTTTGTTCAGTTTTTGAAATAATTCCATTTTCCGTCTCTTGGCCTTTAGCGATCTCTGGATTACCGGGAGTCCCGTGAGGCAGAGCCCCACCCCTTGTGGGAGTACCCGTGCCGAGCTTTGACCCTGCCCACTTCCGTCATGACCTTTGACTTCACGCAGTGTGTCCCCGAGCAGCCAATCAACGCTCAGGGCTTCTTCCCCTTTGTGAGGTACACTTGATCTCGTGGAGGCTCGGACTCCATAATTATATACTGAACTCCAAGAGTTAGAATGTGCGCGGTGGTAAATGCTATATTATTTAAGTTGTTAAATGGTCTTCAAGTTCCGATAGGTATATCTTACTGGCCTCTTGTTTTTACGTCCTACAATATCTTGATCTTAAAAGCTCTAATGTATAATAATCGTATTCTTAAGTGACCGTCGCATTTCATTGCTTGTATTCTGGTTGTCCTTCCAGGAGTGGCTCTTGCCACGGCGTTGCCATATGGATGGAGTACCAGCTGACGGAGGACGTCACCATCAGCATGGGTCTCTCAGGAGATGTTGGGGAGCAGGTAAGCAGAAACCAAACCTGTACACTCGTCTGTGTATGCTCTTTCACTTTTTACGAATATTTAATTGGTTGAGATAAGAGTTCAGGTTCTTTTGATCTGCATTCTCCGGTTTACTTTTGGTTTAGTCAACCGTGATTCCAGTTACAGTTGCTGCATAGTCTTTATATGGATACACTGTATGCTGTCCCCGCAGGGTGCTTGCGAGTGGAGTCGTCACAGAAAACAGGGCGTCTACTTTTTCCCGTCGCCGCGACAAAGCCTCGGGGAAGGCGGCGACGGCAAAGTGTCTTACAGTTTCACCTTTGAACCCAGCTCAGGCGACATCAGTATGGAGTTCAACGTTGCCTCTGATTCAGCGTGATACGGATGCTGAAGGTGTGAACTATAAATCAAACCCTATTTTTATCATTCACGATAGAGACGCTCATCTGGTAACCCGTTTTGTGCCTGCTGTATTTTAGATTTGCTTCTGCTTATTCTGGGATTATTAGTGCTGGGATTATAGCGAGGAAATCATACAACCGAGAACAAGACAAACTGAAATCTTTCTATTGATAGAAAATACCAAAATTTGGGATGAGACAATTTTTTTTATTGCTAGCGTTTGAGGTGAATGTCCTGCCTACTTATTTTTGCTGAACTAGAGGGTATTCAAGGTTAACTATTCTCAAAGAATAGAAGCTGTCAAGTCATGGTGAATTCGATCATGGTTAAGTCAAACTACTACAAATACAAAAAGGTATGGTAACACTTTACCAAGTTCATTAATGAACCATTTAATATAAGTTAATGAAATAATAAGCATTATCTTAATTAATGGTCTAGTAATCTTTACTTATGGTGTTCGTATCTATACATTAATTCAACAATTGTTAATAAATGTTCCTTTTTTGTAACATTTTACCATATTTATGAAAAGGTTGTTTGCTTTACATTACAATAAACCTCATTCAAATCAGGTGCATTTATTATTTTGCCAACATTTTCATCTATACAGACAAATATACATGAAGCTTGAAAATTAAAATTTGTGTGCTCTCGTTAAGGTAATGGTTACCTTGATTCAACTAACTTCATTTAGAGCCAGCATCTGTAAAGGATTTTTTTATTAAAGTGACACAAATGCTAACTAAATGAGAAAAACCTTGACATCCTTCAATTCAAACGGTTCACATGACTGATCAGATGTACTATTGTGATTTACCCCACCCATGCAGCTCCACACTATGAGTGACATTCAGAGTAGGTGTGAAGTGAACTCGATTTTAAGCATTGGTCATTAACTTAGAATTGAGAAAATGACAGAATACTTGTCAATTCAAAAGCCATCCATGTCAATCATTTTCTCCCTAAACCAACAAGGAAAAAGTGGCGGAATGTAACCTAGAGGTCAGAAATGGGTTTGGTGCAACAAGTTGTGTTGCTTGTTTATGGTTCTGGGTCTTTAAGCATCGGTCAGGGTATTGTTGTCTAGCACGATCTTCTCTCCTGGCTTGAAGGCTGGCTTACCCATATGTGGGCAGCTAGCACAGCGGAACGCATCACCCAGGTAACACTGAAAAGCAATACATCAGATGTCAATATGGAGATTATAAAAGCAACACTTTGAACATGGCACAGGTAAACGACAAGTCCTTAAATTTACAACAATGGCCTATCGTTTTTGTTTTGTTTATGCTTTACAAAAAGCCTCTGCTAAATGCGCCAACTCAAAGCTACGTACACTTCCACAGGAAGACTTTGGTAGGCTGGCCTTCTGCACTCCTTTGGGGTCCTGCGCCAACTCCTCAGCCAAGCCGCACGAGCTACACATGAACAAACAAATGTTTAATTAACCTACATATTCATGTAGCTCTCAAGAGGAAATGGTAGGTTATCTTACAGGAAAAAATAAATACTAATACCATTATACTGGGGCTATTCAATGCCAATTTGAAACTGGGAGTTACTGTTTAAGAACGGCTTAGGTAAATCGTGAATCTAATGAATCAAACTGTAGGGGGGAAGGATGTGTTGTTTTGCAGTATTTAAGGTTGTTTTCCTAACCAGTTTTTGCAGGCTTTCTTCTTTTTGGCAGCCCCATCTCCACACGTGGCTCGGAGGGAGGAAGGGTCTGGTTTCTTTAGGTCATCTTCATCCAGCAGAGTGTCAGAATCCACCAAGTCCTGAACACAAGCAAATGCTAGGTCAGGAGCCAGAACCAGTGCTCTAAAGTCAGACCAAGGCCCAGTGGAGAGCCCGCCCGCCCGTCCGAAGGCAAGACTCAAGGTGGGGGGTTATGTCCTGTGCTGTTTCCCACAAGCTGGCCTTACCATCCCTCATCTGCTTCAGAGCCCTAGTTTACGGGCGTGTCCTCTATTATCTTCAAAGCTCTTAAAATTGTATACGTAATTAAGAGCTACATCTAGAAGATTTTTGTAGATAATTGCTGTTTTGGGGATTTGAAGGGCTTTTTGTACACTGCTAGGCACATACCTATACACAGGATGTGTTTTATAGACACATACTTATACACAGTACGTGTCCCATAGACACAGACCTATATACAGCATGTGTCCCATAGACAAATACCCATCGTTTGACTGAAAAAAATAAAAGTGTATGTGTATATATATGTCAAATATATATATACAAACATACATTCATATTTCTTACAGCATGCGTTAATTGTACGAGTTAACATTTTTCTTTCTTTTTTGAAGACTTTGGAGCACATCCAGTTTACTTACCACGGCCTCATCGTCCATGTCATTGGCTGAGAGGGTCCACATTTTGGCAGCATTGGGATCAAGGGCCGGTTTCTCTGCTAATAAAACAACACAGTTGATCCAATAGCCCGGTCACATTTTATACCACATACAGAAGTAAAAACACACACACACACAAATTAGCAGAAATAACGGTTAAAGTATCATTTTAAAACCTGCCTGGCTTAGGCGTCTTCTTCCCAAACGAGAGTTTGAGCTGGCTCGACGAGCCCACCTCAAAGTCTGGCTTGGCGGCCGACATGCGGGCCCTGAACAGGGAGTTCCCCTGGTAGCCAGTGCTGCTCCTGAGAGAGCTCAGTGCGTCTGGACTCATCTCTGCTTTACCCATCTGCACAACAAACAGAAGGCTCAAGAATAAGTAGACACTCGCACTGTATTGCTCAGTGAATTATGATTGACACTCCAGACACAGACCTCTGCAACAGACGTCAATCCTGACAGCTTCAGGACAGATGCCAGTTTCTCAGCAGTCCTCACACTCTTCCCATTAGTTCCTGTTACAGACAGAAAGAGGAGTTGCGGTAAAGATAAAATGAGAAACAGAGCCAGGTAAATAAAAAAGAAATAAACAAAGAGATACAGTAGGTTGCAGACTGTTAAGTGGATAGGGTGTTTGATATTGAGCCCAAAGGTTCTGGGTTCGCTATCCAATGTCCTCGGGACGGATGGGTGGATCTTATGTAGACCTCACCTGTGACCGGCTCCTCCATAATGAGCTTCCCGCCGGGCTTGAGAACCCGGGCCATTTCCGCCAGTGTTTCGGAGCTGTGGACGGACGAGCTGTCAGTGAGAAGGCAGGAGAGGACCCAGTCATACGAGGAAGGTCTATGGGAGGCTGGAGGGAAGAAAGACAAGAATTAAAGCCTTAGGCCAACAGCTTGCTGAGAAGTTTCATGATATTGATTGTTCCTTTGCATTATCAAATTGAAATATTTCTGTCACACAATAGATTATAACTAAAACATAATTGTTTGTTATGCGTGTGAATAATAAAAACAAGTTGACATGATAGCGTAATAATATAAAATGAAACACTCACATAATAACAGCATTTCGATGTTTTCGACTGATACTTTGCCATCGGTTCCAATGACTGCACCCACACTCTCCGCCAGCTCTTTGAGGGCCAAAGGGGATGATGGTTGATTCCACACCAGGAGCACCTTGTCTCCTGCCTTGATGCCAAGGTCCATTCTAGGCTTCTAGAGTACAAACATCAGCTTAAATTAAATAAATATGGTGGCAGAAGTAGTGAGACAAAGATGTTCGTAGTAAAGGTATTGGTTTGACCTCCGAGACAGAATACAACGTAAAAAAAACATTAAAAAAACAATAGGTTGTCTCGCAACGTCGTTGCTTGACACCTAATTACCAACTCGTATGGTATGGCAATACGATCGCAAACTAACCATGACTCTGCACAATGCAGCACTCGGTCTACAGAGCTCAAAACAACCACAGCTAGGAAAATAAAAAAAAGAACATAATGGATGTTTGTAGAAATTGATAAACATTTCAGTTCATTGGAGAGTTCTTTGGAAAAATAAATTGCTAAAAAATTATCAAATTTTAGTCCCTGTATTGCAAAGAACAGATGCGTAGTTATATGTGAAAGTCATAGAAACCACGAGCAGCATGACGCAGAAAACCACTTGCTCCAAAAATACACAACACAGCTCATCAGATTCCAACCTGAATAATATGTAGAGTTATACAGACTCAAAACCTATCTTACCTTTATTAGGTCCCTTACTTCTGAATAAAATGAAATAAATTCAGATCGCGGCGGACAGGCGAAAAGACGGTCAGGTGGTCTTGTATTGCTCAAAACAATGACGTACACAACATGCGGCGGGTCGCTTAATAAATTCGTCACAAGCCTTTCTAAACAGTCCGCTGCAGCTGGATATGGCGGCGCTAGTACGAGGTTTACGGAGTGTAAGGGCATTCCGGGCCCTTGGCAGCGGTAATATACAAGCATTTTGTTTTAAGCTGAAATAACTCCTCTTGATTTATTCACCGAATTAATTTTTGAGTTGCACATGTAGTTCGAACCGAAAAATATTTGTCGTTTGCTTACCTAACCAATGTCACTTGACATTTAAGAAAAGGTGATCATGAAGGGCAGAATAAAACACGAGTTTGTTGGCCATAATGTTCATTCAAACTGACAGAATCATTGATTTAATCTTGTTTCGTATTGACATATTCGAAACTATTGTTGACTGGCTCAATATTAAACTGCTTCCAGCAAGTGGGGGGCGTTCTGTCTTACCAAGTACCGTAAATCTGTTGTTTACATACTGATAATTACGCTTGGATCTTTTTTCTTAATCTGTGCTTCTTAATACTAGTTGACAGAATCATAGGATATTGCTATTTTTCGTCTTAATAATCTCCATTGCCATCCATGTTTATTATCTAATTGCATTATTCATTATTCTGACTTAAGTGTTGGCTGCACCAAAAACGACCCATCCCCAGTGTGCCAACCTGAGAAAAGGATTTCACTGCGCTGCTGTTCGACTGCAGGATGGATCAAAAGATGACAAAACTTCTCCAACCAGCTCCTCTTCCACATCCAGCCATGCTCATTACCAGTCTGAGCAGGACACAACTGAGGCTTTCCAGCAGGCTTCAGCGGCAGCAGAGGAAGGATCAAAGCCCAACACTAGGTCAGCATCAAACTGTGTTTATGGTATGGATGAGATGGAAATAAAAGATTGTCACGAAAGCAGTTTCAGAATGAATGCTACTGTAGATAAGATTACCTTTAGTTTTTATTTGCTGCATTCCAACTAATATTTGATTACTTTATAATCGAAATAATTGTTGACATTATTTCCATTAGGCAAGACATGATATACATGCAATGAATATTCATTTTCACCCTTATATTAAGACAAACTTGTCAGTGGCCTATCCATATTCATAGTCATAGTTAACATTGTGCCCCTACATAGTCATGGCTAATTTTAAGATATAGACTTAAAATGCCAAGCTTTTTATTCAAAACTCCATTGCCAAGTTGTTTACAGTGCTCATATTGCTAAAATATTATCTAAAGAGTTATATTACATTTTCTCTCGTTAAATATGCTGGATCTCTGCTGGTTGTTCTTGGTTGCTTAGTTACCGGGATCAGAGCGGGGAGCAGGAAGAGGAGTATGAGACGGAGGAACAACTTCAAACTCGCATTCTAACTTCTGCACTTGAGTTTGTCCCACTATATGGGTGGTCAATGGAGGCCATTGCAGCTGGTGCAGAGGTATGTTGAAGGAAACCCTCCTCTAAAAGGTGCAGTGTGTAGGATTGTGGCTTCTAGTTGTGAGGTTAAATTGCAGACAACCAAATACACACACACACGCACGCACGGACACACACGCGCACGCACGCACACCTCTCCTTTTCCAATTACGTAGGAGAAGCTACGATGGCCTGCACTTGCCTGTAAGGTTCCAGTAGGTATTCCAAAGTTATCAAGGCGTGATGAGGTTCCTTGATAGAGTTAGACTGTAACTATGGGTCATGGTTGAAGTCTGTCCAATTGCGTTCAGCAAGATTCTTTTTCAGTGATTCCTGCTGCATCTGAAATGCTGGAATCATGGGTCTCGTAAACACAATGGTTACGCTCCCCACCCCCGATATCCAGTACTTTTATTAAATTAGTCAAATGAACTGTACACATTCAATTATTGTTATTGCATCTGTTTCAGACCATTGGGCTCTCCTCCGCATCCACTGGTATGTTTGACAATGGGGCTGGAGAATTGGTCCTGCACTTTGTTGCACAGTGCAACGCAGAGTTGAATGAGACCCTAACTGAACAGCATAACCAGGTCCAGCTGGGCCAGGCTGAGTATGTGCACGTTACATGTTTACAATGCTATCCGGTATTGCTTTCCGTTTTTCTAATCAATAGTACACATTTCTTTACATGCCAACTTTGTGTTTTTAGAAAAAAGAAGACTGCAGAGTTCTTACGGGATGCCGTGGAGGCCAGATTGAGAATGCATATCCCCTACATTGAAACATGGCCTCAGGTATGTTGTCAAATTGATAACACATGACATCTTAATATGAATAGGAATTTACTTTATGAAATAAATAAACATATGATATTAAAAATTCCAGGTGTCTGTGTTGAATACTCTAAACCCAATATCCATATATGTTTAGGAAGTGGTTTGTAAGTATAATTAAAGCTAGAGAGTTGAATACAATTATTGATTCAGTATTCCACCAGATTATTGCTGACAAAATATTCTGTTTTGATCAATAGGGAATTTCATGCATCTCAGTTGAAAAAAATATTACTGTCCATTTTAAACACTGAATATTCTCAAAATGTATTGCCGGCTTTTTTGATCGCATGACCGGGAATGTCCCTTTAGGCCATGAGTCTCCTGCTCCTACCAAACAACATCCCTGACAGCCTGAAGCACCTGTCCTCCCTGATTGACGACATCTGGTACCACGCTGGAGATCGCTCCACAGACGTGAGTTGGTCCAAGGCCCATAGTTATCAACCTCTCTTAAAACTGTATCAACATTCAAAGGTCATAAGAGCCCTCATAACTGATTCAAATACATTTGAGACACTTCATAAACTATGGGCCCTCATACCCCTCTTCTGCTTTCCGCACCGTCCCCAAATGATCTGACCTGCCACCACCCAGGTCAATTTAGGTCTTCAGTCTAGTTTAAAATCCTCCGATTACATTCTTATTAGACATTTGTCGTATTGCCACCTTAATCATGATATTTATGTTTTTTGTTTTTTTGTAGATGAACTGGTACACCAAACGAGCAGCGCTAACGGGCATCTATAACACCACAGAGTTGGTGATGATTCAGGACTCCTCCCCAGACTACCAGGACACCTGGGCCTTCCTTGAAAACCGCATTCAGGATGTCGTCAACATAGCTGGCACTGCCAAACAGGTACAGTGTTATCCTATTCCAGTCTGCTAAATGACTAACTCTAAAAAAAATGCAAAAATGCATTTCATCGTAACTATGTTTTTTAGATTTGATCCCTTAAATGAAATATGCTCTATAGGTGCAGTCTACAGGGGAAGCAGTGGTGCAGGGATTAATGGGAGCTGCAATTACAGTAAGTATTTTTATTGCTGTGAATTATGATGAGGTTTGTGTCTTTTAATTTAATTGGAAAAAATTGTGTACTCCCTTTCCCACAGCTGAAGAATCTAACAGGAGTGAACCAGAGAAGATGATATTAAAGGCTCCTGTCAACCCAAGTTTCACCATACTCAAACATATGGCATATCAGTTTACCCCCAAAAATATTTTTATTAATTAGTAAAAAAAGGCGTATGATTATTGTTTTATTTTCAGTTGCAGAATCTGCACATTTCAACTGCCAGTGCTTGATCTCTCCATCCCAGAAAGCTGTATTCTGTTTATATAATATTATATACTGTTGAGTCATTCTGGAACTCATTAAACTATTCAGTTGTTCAAAACCACTTTACGTGTATTTCATACATCATACATTCATTGTCACCTATATGTTTTTGAAAGTGCCTAAATATTGTAAACAAAAAAAGTGCTATAAAATAGCAGACCTTTTATTTTGAAATCCGATGACGGAATTGTTGACCCGGATGCTAAATAAATATCAACCCATCGACCTCTGCCTTCGTCCAATCGTTCTCGAGTATTCATCGTCTGACCAATCGGCGATCAGGAAGTAGTTTTGCTAGGCCTGCAAGCCTACAGAAGCGGTAGTGTTGAAAGGACTTGTTTCGTACAGATTTATCTTATCCCCAAGATATTTTAACTGAAAACATGCCGTATGCTAACCAGCCAACTGTGAAAATCACAGAATTGTCTGACGAAAATGTGAAGTTTGTCATAGAGAACACTGATTTGGCGTAAGTATACAACCAAACGTCCATAAGTATTGTGTAGTCCAGTGGTAACGTTACTACTGGAATCATTGTGTTCTGAAATGTTTTTACTTTATCAATCGCCACTTGATATACTCATAAACATTATACATACACTCGAATACTTGTCAACGTGCTTAATAGGTAACTTAACTTACACGTATCGTACTTTATCCTTTATAAGCGACACATGTTTTCACTTTTCAACCAGGGTCGCGAATTCTATCCGGCGAGTGTTCATGTCAGAGGTTGCAACGATAGGTAAAGGAACCCCTAGTTTTTTGTTATTTAATGACACTGTCTTTCAAACTAGCTCAGAATCCTGACCTACATTATTTATTTCAGCTATCGACTGGATACAGATAGATGCCAATTCATCTGTACTTCATGACGAGTTCATTGCCCATAGAGTCGGTATGTATTCTTAAGAGATTTTGCTTGTCTCATGGCTGCCTGTCACAGGCTGTATTATTAGAAGGCTCCCATTAAGTATTCTGACCTGATTTGATATCAAAATATTGTATTTTTTTAATTTCGGTACCAACATGTCTTGTGTTTTCAGGGCTTATTCCACTCACCAGCGATGACATTGTGGAGAAAATGCAATACTCCAGGGCAAGTATTACTATTCTGTTTGTTGGATAAACTGCAAGTCACTTACAATGGCTTAAACCGCCACTTGATCTTAAATGTGTGATTCAGATACATTTGCAAGAAATGGAAAGGATAATAATATTTTACAAAATTCTGTAGGACTGCACCTGCGATGACTTTTGCCCCGAGTGTTCAGTTGAGCTGACGCTGGATGTCCGATGCACAGAGGACCAGACCCGTCATGTTACCTCCCGGGACCTCCTGTCAAACAACCCCAGAGTCATCCCAGTGAGTTCCTTTTACTAATGGTGTACTAAAGGGCCTGACTTCCTGCATAGCCTCTTCCTTAATTTGATCGGTTTGAGCCCACTTCTCATGTAACCTGGAAAGTGGAGAACTCTGTTATTATCAGCTTGACTAACTAATGAAACTTTTCAGGTGACCTCGAGGAGCAGAGACAATGACCCAAATGACTACGTGGAACAGGACGGTATGGGCCACCCCCCTTCCTTCCTCTTGCGGTCAACATCTTTGCAGTTATTTTCAATTATTATCAATGCAGTTTTCCGAAGAACTTTTAAGTTAATGTATCAGTTTTTTATAATCGCTTCCCCTAAATCACACACCCTGCACAGACATTCTTCTAGTTAAGCTTCGGAAGGGCCAGGAGCTACGACTCAGAGCCTATGCCAAGAAAGGGTTTGGCAAGGAGCACGCCAAGTGGAACCCCACGGCGGGGGTGTCCTTTGAGTACGACCCAGACAATGCACTGCGGCACACAGTGTTCCCTCGACCTGAAGAATGGTAAGCTTTGGTCTGTTTCCCTGGTTGTGAGGGTTAAGGGTCAGATAATACAGCAGGGGTTGTGTGTTTGAACCTACATGATTGTTTTCTAACCTGGCTGCCATGTTTGTTGTGTTCCTCCTAGGCCAAAGAGTGAATATTCAGAAATTGAAGAGGATGAGGTGCAAGCCCCATACGAACCTAATGGAAAGCCAGAAAGGTATGGGGCTTTGTTTACTTACTGTTTGGGGTTGTTTGGGCCATTTTTCTGCCTAAGAACTTACTTTTCTAATTTCCCATAATATACTGGATGCAGTCTGTATTGTGTGTATATGCTGAATACAAATCATGTATCTACGAATCTCAAAAATGTATGTGACCTGGCAGGTTTTATTACAACGTGGAGTCATGCGGCTCCCTGCGACCCGAGACCATCGTCATGTCGGCACTGGCAGTGCTCAAGAAGAAGCTGAGCGACCTCCAGACCCAGTTGAGCCACGAGATCCAGAGTGATGTCCTCACCATCAACTGAACATGCATAGGCTACTGTTGTAGGATCACTACTTGAGTTCTTTGTTTCCCTCCAATTTAAATGAACCAAACCAAAACTGATCAAGTTAGTGTTCTTTTGCGCGTGTTTGACATTCATTAGTGCAAGCTGTGTCTTCATAATGTTCATGAATCTACATAAGCCACAGTACAGTTTTCTTTTAGCCTGCTGTTTTAGGTAGATATTTGCTAGTATTTCAAACATGGAAGATGGATTTTGGAATGGACGTTCTTGAGCTTTTTATGTAATAAAATAAATGAAACATGTTTTATAACACGTTTTTGAGTAATTTGTATCGTAGACTACTAAAGTTGAGGGAGAGCTTTTCTAAAGAGTATCTGATAAATAGAGCAAAAAATAAACAATATTTTTATACAGGCGTACAAGTGCGCCTGATTAGAGCCTTGAAAATACGCATGTGAACTGCGGAGTAGACGAGAGCGAATATGCATTGAAAGCAATTATTTTATCGGGTGGGTAGCGCTGGTTGGGACGAGCCGTTTTGCTGTGGTACCAACCTGGACCGGTGTTATGCTAGGCGGAGAGGAAAAGCTAGCTCCCGATGCCAATAAGGGATGCTTGATAAAAAATTGTCCGGTATTACAGATGATATTATTCTGCATTCAACAAAACATTGGCCCACGGTAAAGTGTCGTCTTAGTCCGGACATTTCTAGTTTCAAGGTTAGCAAAAATTTACATCATCGGATTACAAACCCCAAATGCGTTAAAAAGCTAAATAATGAATTATTTTGTGATTAATATAGACTATAAAGAAATTTGCATGTATTTTGTCGCCGCAAAAATGCTTTGCATACAAATCTTTTTAGGAATATGGGAGTTATCTTGGTTGTCCACTCTTCTAAACCTATAGGCTTTTGGTTTAGTTCTGCAACGTTAATCAGAACGACAAATGGCTAATACAGCCAGAAAGAGATTTTTTTCTGTGTGCACTTCTTTTTCTGACGAAGAAGAGATAGCAAGTCTCTGTCAAAATGCCTGTGGTCCTGATGCCAACCCCCTAGAACAACAGCATCCTTATGAAGCCATGCTGTGGTAAGTTTCTCCCTGCTAATGTTCGGCCATTGGGGAGTTGTGACAATTTAGGAAATTACACCTTTTCTGTTGCGTTTGGATTATGTGTGTTTTGAGAAGGACATAGGCTACCATTTGTAACATTGAAATAATAAATTCCATCAGCAATATTAAGGGCAATATTAAACCAAATCATATTAATCACAATTTGACTAACTGTAAACTGATGCTAGCTGAATAAGGCATATATTTGTTCCATGGACAATACCCAGCCCTACTGCAATTGTAGCCGAGATATATCATTCAGTGGTAGTCGAATGAATAAATTATTCTCCTTTATTCACTTGATTAAGAATTGTATCATGTGTGTTGTGGCAATGAGCATGGAATGTGTTGTTTCTGTTAATACATCCCACTTACAGTCTGTGGTTTTCTTATCCAGCTGCCACCGCCTCCACGACTCCCTGCTGAGCTCTGACAGCCGCTTCACAGCTTACAGAGGCATTCTCAACTGGATCATTATCCTCCTGGTGGCAATTTTGACGCAGCCTTTCAATAATTACTCTTAATGACTTATGCAATTGAGTTATTGATATAACATTAAGAAGATGAAGACTGGAACTTCTTTTCACTGTCCTTTTACCTTCCTAACATCTCCTTTTACCTTCCTCTGTAGGCTGTCTATATGCTTGATTGGCAATTATTGAGAATGATTGTATTGTAATTGCTTACCTAAATGCATAATTAGCTAGCTGGTAGCAGTTGGTACAGAATGGTGTTCTCTCATATGGATTGAGCCCATTTGCAGAGTCGTTTAAAAACGTTGTTCTCTGATTTACAGGTGTTGACTCATGCTCACTTGTTTCTGGAAAACTTTATACAGTGAGTGCACAGATACACACAGAGTTGTTTTTGTTGTTGAATGCACCATTTATTAGAATCATATTTCAAATGTGAAAGGAAATGATCAGACATTTAAGGGTAAACGTTGCAATGCTCTCTCCACACTGCCAGATGGTCTATGCTTATTCTGAGCTTATCCTATAGCAGCTTGGTTCCTCTCTTTGGAAAATATGCAGCTGATCTACATGTTCTCTAGGCTAATATCAGCACTGAGGTGCTGGCTAGGGGATGGAATTCCAGTTGTTTGGTATTAAATACCTGTCTACATCTAGAGTGACTTTTCTTCCACCTCTGTCTACCATAGCTATGTCAGATGTTAGGAATATGATAAGGCAAGGCTTGTTTAAAAGCTGATGTTAGACTGGTGACAAGGCTCATGCAACACTAGAAGTTCTCAAAACGCTTAACACTCCCTACTGCTTTAAAAGCAACACACTTAACAGAAACACACACATACACACACACTTCACACACATACACACACACACACCCACACCCCCC
>OOFH01049723.1:0-19191 GCA_900323355.1 Merlangius merlangus
TAAACAATCACGAAGATTGGATTAATTGAGTCAATGCTCGGTTGAGGCATAATCATCATCCAATAGCCCGTACCTCAGTGAGTGGGAACATAATTACAGATAATACAGCCTAACATGATTACCCTTTAATCAACATGATCAACATCTTCTTCTAACACTGTAAGGACCAATGGAGAAGGACAACTTTTCCAGTTGATTATTTCCCTCACCTCATAGAAAAAAGCATGAAGGGACACATTACTACATTATTGCACGATGCGGTAATGTTGAAGCCCTGAGCGACAACTTTACAAGTAAACTTTTCTAAGTAAGGACGTTTCCTTTTTAAAAAGCCCAAACTTACCAGTTGATAAACAAGTGGCAGCCATCCTGGGCGAGTCGTTAAGTGGAATGATTTCTCTACACAGCAGTACCACATCCAATAAATACAAAGCAGTTGTTATGGGACCTGCTACACTGTGAGGTGCAAACAGTACTTCCTGAATCCAATATTCCTTGCTCTTTCATCAAGATAATGCCTGTGCACACTGCTAAACTATAGTTTAACAGTGGTTAAGCTAGCATAGGGGAGGAAGTGCTTGGGCTTCCACTATGGGCAGGTGACATGGCTGACCTCATTAACAAACAGCTGGAGCACAGAGTAACAAAGTAGTACATTTTCGCTGTATTCAATCCCTTAAGAAACAATTGCAGTCTTTTGTTGCCAGCCAATTGGGTATGTTTTTTCTTACCATAAATACGTTTTTATTCAAATTAAAGTAGATTGAAAGCATGAACTTTAGCTCAATATGCAGAGTGGGACATGAAACCAACCGACAGCGATGGAAAAATGGGTATTTCATGCCCATTTAGTTTATGTTTGCACCATGAAGACATATTCCGTCATATATGAAAATATAGAAATAATGTGATCGTGTGGATTGTTCCATAGTCCCAAAAGGGTGATGCATTTTGGCAAGTGACTTTTTGAATAATTGAATAGGTATAGGCCTACGTGCATATAAAGCAAAAAATGCCAAATGAGTGAAATATTGCATAACGTTTGTTTAACGATAGGAATTTAAACCAATTGTCATCTAGCTAGATGGTAGGCCTACCAGTTAAAGTAGTAGCCCTAATAAGCAGTAAACATGCGTTATCAATAGTTAACATTTTGCCACATTTCTATTAAAATAGAGGCTACAACATGACACCCCCGCTTCCCCACAAACGAGAACAACGAACAACAAAACCCGAAATAAAACAGTAAAATAGAGATTTTACGTCTCATTTAGTGCATGATATATGTATATTTTTAAATACATTGTTTTGCGTCTTTGCCATCCATATAATCCTTAATACAAGGGAAGCGCGCGGCGGATTAAACGGTCCCCGCCCTCTCCTGCATCTCATTAAGCGATCTCGCAGCGCGAGGTGAAGTCTCCCCTCGTTCTGCCATACTGAAGCAGGTGTCCAACATGGCGATCACTGGCAACGGCTCTCTCGCTACTTTTCTCTTTTTATTCCTGGTTCCGGCGGCTCTTCACAAAGGTAGGATTAAGACCCTGTGGTTTTTCGTTGGATATACGTATTCTCTGTGGAACTTCATTGGATAAAGGCGAAATAACGTTATCGACGTCTAGGGGCAAGTTTTCATGGACGTGGTCTGTTGAGTTTGTGGATGGATGTTATTTGGGAAAAGTGAGACATTTTTAAGACCGACCGCAAAGTTGGGATATCGTATAAGGCGACCACTAGGAATACTGAAATAAACCCACAAATTGGGGTCTGGTTCTTGCCATTTGTTTAAACGGCCATTGCAGATGTTTATGTCGCTCGTGCAACCTCATATGAATCACTTTGGTCCGCTCACCATTACCGTTCCTCGTCAGCGTTTGCCTCTTTTTGCACCGTCAACTCTGATGAACGGGAATCACACCGCTTTACGTCGGCTTTGCGTTAATCTCTCTCATATGTGGTGTTGATTTGAATTTATATTTTCTCTCCGTTGTTCTGACTCCGACTCTCGTCAGCGGAGTTACTTTTGTGGTGCGATGTGTGTGTGGTGAGGAGGACGATGCATGGACCGAGCAGGCTTCTGCTCCTGGGTCTGCTCTTCTGCTGTAGTCTGGTCAGATAGTGCGGCGATGGGGGAATTAGCAGTTGAATCCAATTCCAATTCCTTGTGGACATTGAACTACGTTTCGATTTAGTTTCTTTACTGAACCTGAGATTGGAAAGACTAACTTGATCTTGTAGCCAGTGTGTGGATGTGAAAAAATAATGGTGTTTGGGAACAGAAGCTTTGTGGATATCGTGACCTGTATGGCCAAGCATTACTAGAAAAATGGCTTGACGACGTTGTTCCCACTGTGCCATGTGATCTTCGCGGGATGCGTGACATGCCTACATTTTATTCACTAAAGATACGATTATTCAACGCCTATGGTACGACTGTTGAAGCCCGTGTGTGTTGCTAAAAGACGGGTCTACATGTTTTACTTTCGCCTTTTGAAGGAACAAAAATGGAGTAAACAAATAGTATTCTGGACTGGGATGCGCACCATCATCACCACGCACATTATCGTATATGTTGTAACTGGGGATGGGGGAGGTACGCTTTAAGCAGACTTCTCTAGATCGAATGTTTTAAACAGGACCACTTTATGATCCAAAATAATTTATATACATGTTCAAAGCTGAGGTAATTACCGTGTTTATAGTATATGTAACGGTACTATAAAGACGAGAGGATTCTGTAATGTTAGGATGTTTTGTTGGAAACTCCAACTACCCTAGACAATGCCGCTCTCCTCCTCCCGGAGCTTTTTTGTTTTAAGAATAATATGTAGATTAGATGCGCGTGTTTGTCACAATATGGATTATCCTGCAGACATAATCCGGGGTACGTTTTGTCCATGAAATCGGTGCAGAACAAACATGTTCTTTTCCTTCCACCGTATTTGTGAAATGAATTGGACTACCTCTGATGCGGGGAACTCAGCCGACGAGGTTGTGTTGTTCTTTGAACAGTGGTCGGTGTGCCCCCTCCTTCTGCATGGTGCACTCGCAACACTGATTTCATACAAAGATTAGGGTACACTGAGAGTCCGTATCAATTATTTACCAAAAGCACAAGGTGTAGGCTTGTATTGTGCTGAGCGCGGCAGGAGATTTCATTTTTTTTTTAAATTACATAATAAATTAAGGTACTGCTGTAATGGTAAGGAAAATTGTAGCCCTACACCGATTCAACGTGTACAAGCGCTCCGTATACAATCGTTTGGCTATTGAAAAGGGTGTCTCACGAATCGCTTAGAGTAGGTTCACTGTGGCAGAAAATAAATGTTTTTCTCTATAAAAATTGGTTTACTGCACTCAACATATCTTACTGTGTGGAATATAGATAAGTCAATTGAAAATAGTATTGTAATTCTTAGTCTAACAGCCAAAGAAAAACAATGAAATTACATTTCCCTTTGTTATTGAAATAGATTTTCATAAGTTTTCACATATAGTAATATGTAATTAATATTGCATTTAATTTCTTTTAAGGCTTAGATTTGTGGAGCTAAAATGCCAGTTTTGAAAATGGTAGGTCTGGAGCACAGTGGAGGGACTATATTTTCAGTCAGCAGTTGTCATTTTCAAAATGAGCAGCAGTGATTTTCAAAATTTGAAGTCCCCTCCTCCTGCCTCTCGCATCCAAACAACCACACCCACACATCATAACCCCCACCCAACCCCCTCCTCTCTTCCGGAGTCGTTCTGTAGACGAGCTAACAGATGACAGGTCCTGGTGTCACATCTGGCCTCTGTGCACTTAGTGTAATCAAAGACAGACCAAAAGGGCTTAGGGCCCTAGTTGTTAGGGAGCTGCCAACTGATTTGATGTCATGTAAGACCCTTAAATCTCCACGGATTGGGGGATGGGAGGGGGGAGGGGACATTTTGAAAATCATATCTATCTCTGACCCTGGCATTTTGAAATTCATGGTGGTCTTTGGTGTGCCTAGTGGTATTAAAAGGGACTGGAGTAAGTTCAGTTACTGGTTTACAATATAAATGTTAGAGTAAAGGGCTCTTTATGGTTTCATGTTCACGCAACGCAAGGGGGTTACGGACCCCTTACGTCCTTGCGGACCCTTCTTGCGTCCACTGCCAGGGCCGGACGTGCGTCTGCGTGGTCATTGCGTTGCGGAACGTGGGACCATAATTAGCCCTTAAGGCTTGGTGCTGAGGTTAATGGAGCAAACATTAAGTAATTTTTCCATTGGCTCAGTTACCAGCTACTGTTTTCAGAACCTGCTCAAAGCAAAAAGACAGCCATGTATAACATAAATAAGGAGTGTGTGTGTGTGTGTGTGTGTGTGTTTGTGTGTGTGTGTGTGGAGATTTATTTGCCTTGAATGCTATCGATTCAAAAAACAAATTTCCAAAGGGAATTCTGGAGAAGTTTCCTAGATGCCAAGTCACAAACACGGTTCTGTATGTGCTGCAGATACCAGCATGCAAAGCAACTATCATGATGGGGAAAAAAAAAACTTGAACTCCGGAAGCAGCAGTCCAAAAATGAAGACCCGTTTTCTCTGGCTCATTTGCGAAGCGTCTTTCCAAAGGCCCAAATGGAGACGCAGACAACAACAGCTTGCTCCGACACTGCATGCAATTTTGAGTGGTGGTACAAAGGGGGAGATGGTTTGAAATAGCCTATTTTTGCTGAACTCTTCCTCCGCTATTTGCCGTGATGAAACACACTTTAATATAGCTTAGTGTAATTACACACTCTGTGTCCACCCTCTTAAACATTGTGTGGAGTGCTTTGTGTTGTGGGATAGCCAAACCAGAGAACTAAAGTGGCCCATTCTCAGAGAGAGCAGACTTGTTCTCCTTTTTGATGTTGTAGTAAGCATGTAGAAATGCATGCATTGAGAAAATCAATTCAGTTCACCACCTGGGTTCTTGTGAAACGGTTCATAGATGCGGTAGTAATCTGTCTGTTCAGCCAGAGGTAAATAAGTGTAAAAGGGAAGAGGCAGGTTTATTATAGACTGGGCTGCTCTTCAATAATCAACAGCCCACATACAATATAGGACGAGCTGGGATTTGATGTCAGACATACTCGGACATCACAAAAAGCGAGGCTGTAATGGAAAGCAGATTCATATTTTATTATTTTTATTAAGTGTTGGTACCGTTTGTTTATGCACCTGTTCTTTTCTAACCAATGCTATTTTTCCAGAAATATTGGAATATTTTGTGGTTTCATATGTTTATGGTCATGTTTAAACTCAATTAAAATGAAACAAGAAGTTGTACAAACAACAAGCTTAGAGCTTTAGAAATGGGTGCCTAATAAAGGAGTCAGACAATGTGAATGAAGGTTTGGTCATTTGAGATGTCTCATTGGTGGCTGTCCACTATCCATGCCTATGCATTTTTTTCATTTGTGTGCCAAGTCACCATTGATTCCGATCTATCATTTGTAAAACAATCAGATTGATTCTATAATTTTATCCAACTGCGAAAACTTAGCATTTAAAGATAAGTCCAACTCTACTCCTCTGCAAGGAAATTAGCTGCCGGGAGCTCAGTGGCTGATTAGGCACCGGACGTAAATCTTTTCAAATAGCAGTGTTCTCCATTCCTTTCCTAGATTATGGTGGCCCAACATTGTCCTGTTTGTCCCGCCATATTTTCAGAATGAACTGAAAATATTTCAAATATGTTTCTACAAATGTTTTCACTTACAGGTCTGTGTTTCCGACAAGGTCTTAAGACCTGCATAGTGTTTACCACTATGGTTTGCAGTAAGAGCCCTTTGTGTGATTAACTGCCTGTTGGAGTGAACAAAAATCGGTTGGCTGCTGCATATGTCAAACCGGCTGAAAAAAAATGCTTAGAGTACTCGACCAATCTGGGATGTTCAGCGCTGCAAGTCCCACCCCAAAGTTCATGTTCTGTTTACTACCACCAAGCAGGGAGCTGTTCGATAGTGTCAGTGGGTTACGTTGGAAAGCATTTAATTGTGCTTTCGTATCAATAAATAATGTTTAAATGCCAATTCATAAGAATTCCACTTCTGGCCTTAAATGGATGAAATCCTTAAAAGCAAAAGTCCCCCAAGCAATTAGTTATTTGGTGTTTTTTGTGTCAATTGACAACTTATATATGGTCAAATTCCAAGGTCTGATATAAAATAGATTTACAAAAAAGACGACTTCAGGTCAGGTATAGGAAGCCTTTGGCTACCCTGCAGTCACTTAACAGACTAGGGATACATGCTAACAGGGACTGCAATTTGTGGATTCAACTCAAACCACATGATTGATCTTATCATGGTTCTCTGGTCATCTAAGACATTTAGAAAACTATAATTTTGGCATTTCGATGTTTGATTTAGGCTTTCAATCATCATCATAATATTTTGGTTTCTTTGGAACATTGCAGGGATGGCACAGCCTACCCCGAAAGCATGTCTCCACCTAAGTCAGTCAGGCTTGGCTAAATATACATTTCTTGTATTTCTCTCTGTAGTTCTTTCCAACGTTGTTAGGATGGATGTTATTGACATGGCATCCCTACATCTGATCCATTAGCAATGATCCCATTAACCAGACATCCATTTTCTGCTGAAAATACCAAAGATTAATGGGCCTTAAACTGGACATGGATAATAATTAAGATCAATGAAATGGTTATGGTTAAATTGTTATTAAAATGGCTCTGAAAACAAACTATAAACACGTGTTTGCATATCTAGGGATGTGTAGAACCTGGTCAAAAACATTGCATTAAAGTAGAACAGTTTGAAACAGGAAAATAAGTACTTTTTTTAATGTTCCCTTTCCTTACTCTGTCCCCCATGGCACCTTGTTTCTTGAAAAAATATATGTGCATTAGTCAACAGCGAGTAACAAATCATTTTTTTAATCTGGTTTGAATTGGGACATGAATTACACATGATTCTCAATTTGTCAAACAAATGTCACATTTTGTTTTGTATGAAACTATTTAGTAAGGTATTCAGATCTCAATTCAGTATTTGGATACTCATTTTGTTACGATATTACAATCTATTAAAAAATGTGGGATCTGCGGATAGAATGCTAGGTATAGTTTTGTCCGAATATCACAGGGATAAAATATATATGTAAGGCATATATGACAGCTGTCATCAGAATGGCCAAATATGGGATCATTATTAGTTTTCGATATTAAAACATGAATAAAATATTCTGATTGCGCTTTGACAGCTGCTTTCCAGTCTGAGGACAGCAAGCCATTAACCCCCATGGCCATCTGTGCGTTAATAGTTTTAAAAGGGTTTTTAATAATTTAACGTATTTAGCTTTTTAGCAAAATACTTGGCATATGGCAATATGGCATGAAAATTTCACTTCATGAGGTTTTCTAGCGTTAATATGAGTTTCCCTAACCTGCCTATGGTCCCCCAGTAGCTAGAAATGGCATTAGGTGTAAAACGAGCACTAGGTATCCTGCTACGCCTTTGAAAAATGAAAGCTCAGATGGTCTGATTTCAAATTTGGTCCCATATGTCGTCATAAGGGGCCAGGTTACCCCCCCTTCTCTGCTTGGCCCGCCCAGAGAATTTGGCCTGCCAATGAGACAATATGCTATGACTGTTGTATACTTCTTTGTTATTTGGATAACCGTTCTGCTGTTTGTGTTATGGCGCATAACTCATCGGGTTCTCTGACGACTCTGGTATTTCCACAACGAGACTCGTAGTGGGGGTTATCTCAGCCATGGTTTAGAAGGAATTGGGGGAAGGAACTTTGGCTTTGACTCCCTGAAGTACATGAACCGCGGCATGGAGGAAAAAGGGATTGTTGCCCGTGATTGTCTCCCGCCGAAGCCCCGCTGCCCGCTGCCACGAAGCACCACCGCCGCAAGGCACCACCACCGCAGGTCAGTGGTGCCTCGGCGCTGCCCGCTGTCCACTTCCGAAACGGTGGTGCCTCGGCAGCGGGCAACGGGGCTCCGGCGGGAGACAATTGCTTTCTCCTCCATGTCGCGGTTCAGTCTACTTCAGATTTATGTGGAAGTAGAAGAATCTACGCAGTCGTTTGAGATTCATAATATCGTCTGGAGGCGGACAGAGCTTTTGGCCGTGATAATATGTATTGTAATGTATGATATAGATATCTATGTATTAGGACTGTCAAAATTGCTCAAAAATGACATTCGAATGTTCGTTTGGAAAAAAATCACGAATTCGAACTATTCGAATATCTGGTTGCCTATTTTACGCAGTTGCCGTCAATATGTTTGCGCTTGTACTCCCGCTCTTGTACCGCGGGAGTGTTTTTTCACATTCGAATATTATGAGGGACATCGCGAACAGATAGAGACTCACTCACAAAGCAGATAGGCGCTTGTGTAACCGAGCGTTGGCACTTAGATATTTATATGACAAGAATGACACAAGCGTGGAAGGGAAAATAGTCTCGTTTACTTAGTACTTATCAGAAGTCACCCAGTCACAGCGTGAGAGCTGGAATACCTATATCCAAGTACGGAAACCCTGAGGGGATAAAATACATTCGCTCTTCACAATACTAGTGTTGTGTGTGAAAGACTGACACGCACACGTGTTGCTTCAGAACATACTTTACCTAAGTCCTTGTCTTACAATGCGCGCGCATTACCCGTTACGTCGCATCCCATAATAATAACCGTAACCACTATTTAGCAACATACAGCAAACCCATGTATCACAGTGTGACCATGTTAGAACATAACATTATTAGAACATAACATTATTAGAACATAACATTATTAGAACATAACATTATTAGAACATAACAACTAGTCTGTTACACTTGTACCGCGGGAGTGTTTTTTCACATTCGAATATTCATTTTCACGTTCGAATTCGCGTTTTTGGATACATTTCGAACGAATATTCGAACTTCGAATATTCGTTGACAGCCCTAGCGACCACTGAACGAAGGAAGAGCCAGGAAAGGAATGTTCAACACTTATGTGCAAAAGATGCGGCCGTTAGATGAGGAGAAGCACCACGAATACTTTCGCATGTCTGCTGAAAAGTTTGAGCTGGTTCGTCGCACCTCTCCATTTATCATCCACCAGAACACTCACAGCACACCTGTTGATATAGCTGAGAGACTTGCAGTCACTTTGCGTACGGGAACGTCCCAGAAAGCAGTTGCAGCTGACTACATGCTGGGAACACGTACAGTGGCGAAGCTGATTCCCGAGGTGTGTCAGGCCCTATGGAAAGGTCTCCAGCCGGAGTTCGTGCCATTTCCATTTGAAGCACAATGGGCTAACATCGCGGATTTTGGAACTTCCCTCTCTGTGTATGTGCCATCGATGGCAAACATGTCCAGATTAAAGCCCCACCAAACGCCAGCAGTGATTATTTTAATTACAAGGGGACACATTCAATTGTTCTGATGGCTACATGCAATGCTCATTATCACTTTACAACAACATCTTTAGGTGGATGTTGGTGCATATGGTCGGGAAAGCGATGGTGGTGTCTTCAAAGAAAGTGAGTATGGAGCCACATGTTTGTGGCGGATGCTGCTTTTCCGCTGCATCTGAATTTGATGCGACCATACTCTGGTAAGTGCATTACAACTGCTTCATGATTTGTATATTTAACGGGATGCTGAAAAGTCTATGGGTTTGTAACACTAATGTTTTTTATGTTATGTAGGCCATAACCTTCAAGCAGATCAGAGTGTGTACATGTATCGCCACTCATGGGCTCGCCGGATCATTGAAAACGCATTTGGAATCATGGCCTCACGATGGAGGATACTGGGCAAGCCCATTGACTGCACTGGAAACAATGCCACTCACATTGTTAAGGCATGTGTTTCTTTACACAATTTCCTTACACGTACAGATGTTGCAAACGGTCGTCGGTACAACCCACCCAACTACGCTGACGCTGAGCGACCTGATGGACAGGTGCAGCCTGGAGAGTGGCGACAAGTTGTTACTGGTGACAACGGCCTCCTAGAGGCACGGCGACTCGGTACCGCGAGGGCAGCTCGAGCAGCAATGTTGGTGCGAGACAATGTTAAGACATTTTTCCAAACACAGCAAGGTGCAGTGCCATGGCAAGATAGAGTTGTGCGCAGAGGTCTCCTCAATTGATTTTATATTGCCTTCACACCTGCCACACCAAAAAGTAGGGCTATGAAGCAAAAACCTGTACATATGACGTGACAATAAAGGTATAGAAGCAACTCTTTGTCCTCAGAACATGTTCATTATATGTCATATTATAACGCACAATGTCCGGGCCAGGCAAGCATGCACCTCAATCAACAAGTGTTAATGGGGACTTTCGATGCTTTAGTTCAGGGCCAGGCATTATATCCGATGATGCTTTCTGGAACAGGTGGGAATTCACCTATCCTTTTATAATTATCCCACAGGCCTATGTTCTTTGTAAACAGGCGCCTAGCTTATTTGTTCTTTCACTTCCCACGGACCAACACACGACAACGGATGTGAAATATAAACGCTAAATGCTTTTAATAAAATAAATGTAAACGGTGCCATAATAAAAATGCTTTACAATATAAACGTCCAAATTTAAAAGTCCAAGGATGATTAGGCCTAGGCTATGCTAGGTCTACTGTTCTTCTGGCTCCAGCTGGCACTGCTCGAACCACTTTTGGACCAACAGCATCACCTCTATCTTGCACTGTCCCCTTTTCACCAGTGGCATCCTCGACAGCGTCTTGCCAATGTCGTCTGTGAATGACTTCTCCTCATTCAACAAACTGCCATCGATCCTCTCGAAGCTTGGTTAACGCCACTTGCACTGCCGACATCGGTGGTTCCCGCCTGGGTTTCTTTGTGTGCGATGTTGTGGCTGTGGCTGCAGGCTGACATGGGGATGAAGAAGCAGGAGCCGGCGAATCTGTGTCTGTGGACTGTGTCAGTGGACTTGACACTGGCTCTACATCGGCACCAGGAGAGGGAGGGATGGAGCTTGCAATCGAAAGACCGGGGTCGAGTGTGGTGTCGAGCGTGCTGGTGTCCAGGGGGACACTGTCGTTCTAAAAATAAAATACAAAAAAAGCATGAGACAAAATATCTTAATAACTGACGATTTGTTGTATTCCAACATAATCAGACAGAGCCATGTAAACAAAGAAATAAACAGCCAAAGTTTTAAGAATTCGCTTACCAAAGGTGGCACGTTTGACTCGGTGTCGCTGTGTTTCACGCAACTGGATAACCAGCCAAGCTGTGCAAGGACAAGGGCTCTGCTTTGACAAACTTGTCGCGCAAAACTTTCCATCGCTGCACTGTAAAAAATTACGAAAAGATTACGGCAAGACAAGGACCAAAGTTTATCATGAAAAAAAAAAAGTTCAATGGGGAAATATAAGCGTGAGAAATGTCAAGTATGGCATGTGGCGTGAGAATGGGTCAAATTGCGTGACTGTCACGCTCAAAGCGTGAGACTTGGCAGCCCTGTTTATTTGTTCATTAATTTGTTATTACCGTTGTGCAACCAGGACTCTCGTATCGCAAGTTGTTTAATGAGAACACAATTCGGGGTTTAGCCAAGCTAGTCGCACACGTGTCTTTTTTATGTAGACTAACCTAGTCAAGGCCTGCGGTTCGATTAATACTTTTCTATTAGATGTAGGTACCCAATGTGTTCGTCATCCATACAACATGCCATTTTCACGCATTTTAATTGCCCATACCACCGGGCTGCGGGACATTCAGATTTTAGCTAGATTCCTAACCGGGCCTATGGACGGCGGCGGAGCTCCGAGCCCCCCGAGGGCCCCGACCACGGAGCGCCCTGTGTGTGTGTGCGCGTGTAAAAGTAACAAATTCAAAGCCGATGCATGCGTCAAACTATTCGTTCAAAACCAAATAAACAGCAACAACAAAAACAGCGTCCCTTATTCGCTTTAAATACTTTATTTACCGCGCCATATTAATTCCCAAGTTTTGAAAATTAAATATTTGAAGCAAATAAACGATGCTGTTTTTTATTTGGTTTTGAAGGAATAGTTTTAGATGCATGCTCGGCTTTGAGTTAGTTTGTTTGTTACTTTGAAATTGCATACGCTCGCAAAACACACATGAATGTTCATTCACGTACGTACGCACCCACTACAACCTGCCCGAGTGATGTCTCAGCGCGTTGACTAGCCCGTCCTGAGGCGTCCATAGGCTTTATGGTTTATATGTTTGAAAGCCGTGACCCACTCCTTTACCAGTTGGACTGAAATACTCGACTTGATTCGGAGGTCTCTCCTGCCTCAGCCATTTTTCATATCAAAGCAGTGAAGGCGATAGGGATAGCAGAAAGAGGATAGCAGATTAACCAGCAGGGCACGCACAGCGAACAGACCTGTGTGGAGTATTGAGACGGAAAACAAAAATAAGCAGGCGGGAGCAGCTGGGTACCTGCCTGCTTTCAGCGGTACAATTTGTATTTATTATTATTTTTTAATTATTTAATTAATGTAAACAGACTATTCTCTATTGTGTTGTTTTTATTTATAGACAATTTAATTGTTACGTTTCAGGTATCAGGATTGAATCTCCATGCAGTGCAAGTTTTGCAGCTTTTCTGCTGACCAAGACCACCTTGTTAGGCATCACCAGCTTTGCCACAAAAGACGTCACCATTGGCCGTGCGTATAGTGTGTGTGTCTTCAAAACTCAAGGAGCTTTAAAGTCACATCTTTGTAGAAATCATCGCAAAGCTGCACCCATTGATCAACAGTCTTTGACATTTAGATGTGAATGTTGCGATTTTGAAGAAATATGTTCTCAGAAGAATTTTTTTAAACATCTAGGAAATCACCTTAAAATTCAAGAAACTATTCAATGTCCTTTTCTAGGTTGTGAGTTTAAAACAAACACATACTCAACATTCAGCTCACATAAAAGTAGAAAGCACAAACAATATACAGTGAAAGATTTTAGGACAGTCTTTCGACCTATTAGCACTGAAGCTGGCATTGCTGATGAAAGTGTAGCGTCAACTTCATTTCAAGATGATTCAAGCTTTGTGTTTGAGGAAGATAGAGTAGATCATCTGGATTTTGATGAAGTTGAACACAAAGTTGCATGTCTTTTCCTCTCTATGCAGACGGTTCTACATGTCACACGTAGTGCAATTCAAAAAATAGTTGAGGAAATCCGTGATATATTCATATGCTCAAAATCTTTCCGGTCAGTTGCAGAAGTTCTGAAAAATAACAACATTTCAACAGAAAACAATCTAGTTCAGGATATTGTTGATTCTGTATTTACATCCAGTCCATTAGTGACTGGAACATCTGTAAAAGGCTGTCTGTCTACTGACTACAGAAGGACCTGTTATTTTAAGAAAAAGTTTTCTTTGATCGAGCCAGTTGAGTACCTGTATAGGCAAGGTAGTACAAACACTTTTGTCTATGTACCATTGCCATTAGTGCTTGAAAGCCTGTTGAGATGTCCTGATTTTTTAGGGGCATTAGTCTTTAAACAAGAACACTTAGCTGGTGTTTATAGATCTTTCCAGGATAGCCAGTACTTTAGGCAGAGTAGAGGTAACACTGAAGGTGTAGAAATCAGTATAGCCCTGTACATTGATGAGTTTGAGGTTGCCAATCCTTTGGGAACTTCGCGGAATATTCACAAGATAGTCGCAGTATATTGGCTCATCCTAAATTTACCAGCAACATTTAGGGGTGGTCTGACAGTCATTCAGTTGGGAGCATTAGGAAATAGTCAGGATGTTAAAGAATTTGGTTATGAGAGATTCTTAGAGCCACTTATTAAGGATCTAAAACTTATTGAGGATAATGGAATTCATATTGATGCTTTGAAGAGCTCTGTTGGAGTAAAAATATTCTGTGTCTGTGCAGATAATCTCGGAGCGCACGGTCTAGCCGGATTCCAAGAAAGTTTCATTGTAGACAAATTTTGTCGTTTCTGTTTGATTAGTCGTGGTGAAATAGGGACTCCCAGACCAAGAGAATTCCTTTTGAGAACTGTTGATCAGCATGATGAGTTTGTGGATGAGCTCAAACAAAACCCAACTCTGAAGAGTGTAAATGGGGTAAAACGTGAGTGTGTTCTAGCAAAGCACCTGACTTCATTCCATCCTGTGACAGGATTCCCCCCGGATATATTGCACGATTTTTTTGAAGGGGTTATTCCAGTAGAATTGGCATTGTGCCTTTCAGATTTAATTTCTAAAGGATACTTCACACTGGCCAAGCTCAATCACATCATCAGGTCATTTCCGTACAAGCACTCAGATAAAGTCAACAAACCTAAGGTTGTTAGGAAGGCAGCCATTAAAAAGGGTTCCATTGGGGGAAATGGCCACGAGAATTGGGCATTGTTGAGACTGCTTCCCCTCATGGTGGGAGGTTGTGTTGCAGAGAATGATTCATCATGGGAAATATTGATGGATCTAAAAGAGATTGTCCAAATTGTTGTATCTGACAAATTTACAGAGGAAACATTATGCTACCTGTCATTCAAACTCAAAGATCACCACTTACTTCTCAGACACATTTCCTACTTTTTCCTTAAAACCAAAACATCATTTTATTTTGCATTATCCACACCTCATTCGCTGTTTTGGTCCATTAGTGGATCTGTGGACCATGAAGTTTGAGTCCAAACACAGTGTGTTCAAAAGAATTGCACGTGATTTGCATAATACAAAGAATCTGGAGCTCTCTTTAGGTACAAAGCATCAGCAGTTTATGGCATAATTCTTAGATGGACAAAGTCTCTTTCAGTCTAACCTTTACATTGAGAAAATTAGCACTGTTCAGATTGGATCTTTGAACAGTTCACAGAAATCAGCTGTGTCAAGAAAATATCCCTACTAATTTAAACACGGTCTGTCTTACTAGCAAAGTGCAACTGTTTGGAACTGAATATGCTGAAGGTATGGTTGTCTCAGCAGGGCAGTGCTATGGCCAACCTGAGTTTTTCATGATTGTGAGCATTATAGCCAATGCTGACAAGGTATCATTCTTGTCAAAAAAGCTCACAGCATGGTACTTTGAACATTATAGGTCTTTTCAAGTTGAGTACAGTGACTATAGTGAAGTGGTTATTGTTGAAACCTCTGACCTGAATCATTATCTTCCTTTGACAGTCCATTCTGTCGGAGGAAAGCTCTGGGTGACCCTTAGGACACATTTATGTTAAGAGAAAATGGTAAGTGATATTAACATTACTTGAATGTTGAATCATAATTTTCTTTACTAACCTGAGCAACTCTTTTCCCCAGGCACGGCTACTCCGTGTTATTTTGTCTGCTAATGAGGCACGACGTGTCAAACTTAGCGAAGAGCCACAGTTTGTAGATGCACTGGTTGACTTCTTAAGAGAGAAACTACAGCTGCAAGGAGACTTTTCTTCACAATTTGAGGACACTGACTTTGAGAATGCGCTGTGTGATTTATCAGCTATAGATGAATTACCAAGTGATCGGGCAATCCTGCACATAAAGTGGAAAGTGCCTACTATTACTTTAAGTGTCATACAACCTAATGAATTTGACATTCAGTCTCTTGGATCTATATCGTCTCTGGACACGGCAAGTTTAGGATCTCCGGGGGGGCCTTTATCTGGCTTTTCGCCTTGCCCTTCATTTAGCCCTTCTACCCACCCTTCACCTAGCCAATCACCCTCAACTACTGGAAACATGCGCAGTGCTTCAGTGTGGCCTTCTCCATTTCCTATTCCTCCTCTGTCTCATGATGTTGAACTGAGGTTGAAAAAGGGCAATGAGGAATATGCAAAAAACAAAAAAGGCATAGGCGAGGTGCCCACGGTCATGTCAAGTGATATTCTGAACAAAATTAGTCAAGCTAGTTTTAGTATAAAAGCTTATCCCGAGCCTCATGAGGTTGAATCAATCGCTGTTGCATTGATTTTAAAGTACCCTTGCCTGAAAGAGGATGATGGAAATGGTTACGGCGGATGGCTTGTCTCCATCAGGAACAAGTTCAACAATTACAGATCAAAGCTGCGGGATGCTGGTTGCACTGAGGTTCTTCTGAATAGAAAACGAAGGGCAGATGGAGAGACAACCCAGTTCGTATTGAAGAGGCCTAAACGTGGCGAAATCAACCACTGTCCAGACCATCCAAATGACCAAGATGAAGCCTCCTTGGAGGAACAGAGACAGCTTTTAATGGAAGCATCCAAGAAGGCAAGAGTAGATGAGTCTCTTATCAAAGCGAAAATGGATATGACCTTCTCACTGAGGCGAAAGGAGGTTGTCGACAAACAGCCCATGGTGGCAGAGTTGAAAGATAGATGGCCCGCTTTGTTCTTTAAAGATCAGGTAAGAGTGTCTGTAAATGCTTTTAAAAATGATAATGACTATAGACAATTTTTTACAGGTTACAGATTGTTTACAGGTTACAAATTCTCCTAATTTACCTAATATTCCTCTGTACATACATGTTTGTTTTTTCCTGCATTTTACAGATTTGTGAGGAGTTTTTCCGTATTACAAACAAAGATCTACTCGGAACATTCAGAGCTGCAGTAGAAAAATATGCGCCCCTGCTGCTGAGTTTGTACCGCGCCCGAAAAACAGAGTTTGGCAAGGACCTGAAGAAGATACTGAGAAAGCTTGATGAAGAGGTGTGTGCACAGTACACTACAATACCAAACAATACTTTTGCCCAGATGAATTTCAATCTGTTGAATAACAATTAGTCTTACTATTATTAGAGCTATCTTTCTATTTTTTTCTTTGAGACCACCAACATTGTCAGACACCGCAAGGAAGCAGCCATGAAAGGACTTCCAGTGTTCCTACATGAAGATCCTAATCTACTTTTCAAGCAGTGTCTTGTAAGTAATAATGGTCATTAATAGAACTTAGATATTACAATCATGCAGATGTTCAATTGTAAAATGTAGATACTGTAATTGAAGTTACTACACAAGTAGAAAATCAGAAAGTTTATTGTCTGTGCTTGGACTGCTTGAGAGAGGGAAGGGAAGTTAATTGCTTGCCATAAAAGGTTGTGAAGTGAGTCCCTTTAGCGCATTTGACAGGGGTTTCAGATTATACCGTGAGAAAGATGCTGCTTTGATATACAGGGTGTTGTCGGTAGATTTTATTCCGAGGCTACCCGCTTTGGCTAGAACTAGGGGGCTAGATCACAGCCATATCACTCTTCACCACCGGTCAGGTCATTCTTTTGGTACTAGCGATTAGGTCTAGGCCTCTACAGGCTACAAGCTATTATTTTTTTAACAGTCCGAGTCAAATGTTCTGGGCTACATAACTACAAGGGCGGTATACTCTTCTGGTTTGGAACCATTTCCTTGGTTTTGTGGACATTGCAGGTTATGCTGTTGAGCACACATGTCACAGGGGTGAATTATACCATAGATTAAAGATAGATTATACCATGAGGAAAGATGCTTTTACTGATGTACAGGTTGTTGCGGGTTATGCTGTTGAGCTGGCACCGCGCTGCTCTTTTATCTGTTTAAATGTGTGCTATGCATGATGGTGGAAGTTAAGTTTGTATTATTTGTTTAAATTTCTTGGTTGATGCTTTTGCCCAACAGAACGTAGAGTAGGATTAACATTTAGGATCACTTTGCATTTTCTTGTTTTCAATGGAAACATGCATGAGTTATCCTCAATATGAAATATAGGAGACCAAATCCTGTCTTTATTATTTTTTTCCAGATTCCTATGGTGGTCTTATGGTGAACTAGCTCATTGTCAGGTGTTTAACAGCGACACGTGCTCGGAGACAGTAAAGAAAGAAGGGACCTAGCTGCTACGCGCGTTTGATGTGCTCTCACCGTTCTCATGGACGCAATTGTTTTATTTTAATACACAAATTAAAGGCTTGCGGTTTGGCCACGATGCAGCCTATATGCGTGAAATTACGGTAGTGTAGTTAACATACTTATCAGCCTACATGCTGCTGAGATGACCAAGAGTTTTTTTACAAAACCCTCAGGGGTCGCACAGCTAATGGATCATGGGAAGAGATTAGCTTTTAGGTATAGGCCCTAAAGGTATTGTTGTTTCTGCTGATCAGGTGCACCAACCCATTGTAGCAGTAAATTTGATGATGGAGGTGTGATTGCCGCTCTGCAGGGGGTTCATCACATAGCCCTGGGAAGCACTTGTGCTGAGGGATAGTGGATGTCACATTTCCATCTCTGGCCACCTGTGATTGGTTGGTTGGGAAGCTCATTATCAAATTGTATAGTGAGGTGTTGAATCCCAGAGCTTTGTTCTTTGTGACTAGAGTGAGGAGCCAAAGTCATTCATAGCCCTGTTGTTTGAGGTGATTGCATACTGTCCATAGGAAAAATAATGGGAAATTTTGAATAAAAAACATGGATACATTTAGGGACAGAGAAAAAGCTGACCAAATAGGGCACAGAAACGGAAGGTTCTTTACCACATTAAGTCAGCTTTACAAATTTTCTCATTATTTTTCCCATGGACAGCACCAGCTGGGCTTGAACGACGAGATAGGGATCAGTATACACCGGAATGTCCTTCAACAACAAAGCTAAAATGACAGACCACTTCATATTGGACATGACACTCCAAATTGAGATGTAGAGGGGATGCCTGGCTCCCTACAAGACATGTAGTGTGTGTTGTGAGTTTGAATTGAAAATTATATTTCTTTATGTCCTCAAACAGGAAACTGATCCAGATGACGTGGCTGCCAAGGGAGTCACTGTGGGAATTCTGTATGTCCTTGAGGACTGTGTGGCTGAAGCCTCATCCCCCAAGATCCAAAACATTGCACTCATTTTAGAGGAATCCATAGTAGTAAAGGACCTTCCGGATACTCCCACTGCCTTGGCCTACCTTCTCGGCCTCCTTTATGCACTCAATATTTCCTATCCGGAGGACCTTAAGTACACCTTTGAAACATTTCAAAAGGTGTTCATGGAGACTGGCCCAAAATGCTCTAACCGTGTGCGATCTCTCAAGAAGAAGCTTTGTCTTGTCTAAACAAGAAAAGTGAAATGAAGAAACTGGTTTTCCCTCTTGGAGTCAGCTCTGACTAGCTTTGAAAAGTTCACATAATTGTTTTTATCTGTAACACACACACACAAAACTTTTGTTTTGGGTTGCTTTGGCCATTTTGTTAATTTGAAATTCAGGTTTTTTGCAACCAAGCAGGGGTGATTGTTCAAGTCTAAGTGTAC
>OOFH01049725.1:0-11316 GCA_900323355.1 Merlangius merlangus
GAATTTTCAAAACAAGTCAAAAATGTTGAATTTGGATGGAATGAATACCTATAGTGATATGTCAGTGAAATAAAATTAGTTTTACAGTCTGGTACCTTAGAAAGGTCAAATGGCACTGATGGTGCCCAAAAGTGCCCAAATGGCACCATTTAGTCCGCCTGGACCTACCTGTACTAAAACCTCTCTAAAATCACTTTATTCACTTTATTAGCATTTATCCTGGAACAGGGTACTCATAGATGTTGTTATATGTTTCCCTAAAGGTTCTGGGCTACTATCCCATAGTTTCATGGTGGTATTCACTCTAAATAATGTGTTTTCTCTAGGCGGAAATTTAAAATTGACATTTCTTACTACGTTCTAGCTGAATTTACTCTGACACAGTAACATCTATATTGATTCTGACACTTCTGCAGCCACCTCACAGGTGGTACCTATTTTTGAAACCAACTTTATTCATATAGCCCTTGTAGTTGTGGAGGCATACTCTATTCATTTTGGGCATGTCATTTCGGGCAGGAGGCCTGTGAAATAGGCCTAGGGCTTAACAGGTTAAACCCTATCTATACTATTACTTGAGTAATGAATGTGAATACTTTGGACACCTCTGTTGAATCCAACATGGCGGCGCCCCGTAACAAACAACACTTTCACGTACAATTTTATCCCTTTTAGCAAGTTAAGCCATTTTTAGTTATTGTACCAATGAGAAGTTACGACAATACATCTGTTATATCAGCTAAACTTCAAATTTCAGTTCAGTTCATCTTTAAGGTCACTCCTAATTAGGGGTGTAACGGATCACAAAACTCACGGTTCGGACCGGGTCACGGTTTTTGAGTCACAGGTCTGATCATTTTCGGACAACAACAACGAAAAAGATAACAAGACAAATGTGACTTTAATTAAATCTTAAAGTGTGTAAAAACAAAATAAAATTAGGTAATAATCCTGCTTCTTTTAAGCATAGTAAATATTTACATTAAAACTGCTTTTGTCCACATAAAATAACAACTTAACTCTAAATATTTTAAAACAATATGAAGTGCAAACTGAGGCATTATTCCTTCTTTTAAACATGGATAGTAAATAAAATAGAAATAGCTTGTGTCCACATAAAATAAAAATTTAACTCAAGATGGCCATCCAATGTATAAACAAAATCTTAAAATATTTTAAAACAAAATACAGAGCAATCTGAGGCATTATTCTTTCTTCGGATAGTAAATAAATAAAAAAATAAAAAAAAAATAAAAATAATAAAATACAAACCCTGTGTCCAAAGCATAAATTCAGGATGTCTGCATTGCCTGGGGAGAGTGTAGAGTCTACACTCTCGCCTGAGGAGAGTGTAGAGTCTACACTCTCGCCTGAGGAGAGTGTAGAGTTTACACTCTCGCCTGAGGAGAGTGTAGTAGAGTCTACAATCTCCCCAGGCAATGCAGACATCCTCCTCATCTTTTTTTTTTTAATCAAGTATCGTAGCGAAATACAGTTTCTGTCGTGTTTTATTTGGCATTTTGTAAATCCATTGATTTCTTTTGGAAGACTCATTGCTCGTTGACCGGAAACGGAAAGGGGGACTTTGCAGTCTTTTCGCTCGGTTCTAGCCCTACTGTTGATGCAGGGAACCGATCAAAAATACTTCAACCAAATATAAACAGCCCCTTTCCGTTTCCGGTTCCAGTCCGGTTTGCGGTTCAATGGGATTTACAAAATGCCAAATAAAACACGACAGAAACTGTATTTCACTACGATACTTGATTAGGAGCATCAAAAAACACCACTTACAACTAGGTGAGTTGCAGTTGTTTTATGGACAGGTTTATGAATTCCCATAGCCAGCCCTTCTGAAGCAGGCAGGGGCTATTCGAAATGAGCCAAATACCTGAGACAGGACAGTCAACATTTCGGTGTCAACCACTATATTTCATCCTAGACAAACGAGCAAGTGGGCTCCATGTGCTAAAGACCGGAATTGTCCTTTAAACGTGCGCCGATCATGTGAACGCACCACTATTTTATTTTCTGCATAGTCAGCCGATCCGCGGATCACTTGCGTCGTGAGGGTTGATCCGTTGCACCACTCAGGCACAGCGTTATGGGTGGGCCTGATGGACCTAGGACAACCCACTGTTCAACAGGCCCACAAAAAACTTTTCTTAAAAAAAATAAAAAAAAAAGGTTAAAGGTGCCATGACATGGTATTAGTGGGGCACTAACACAGTTTTCAAAGAAGTTCCCGAAATTCAGCCGTGGTGCAGAGTTAAAGCCACTCCGAGCCAGTCGCACATTGAGCTTCCCCCAAATGCGCTGTTTCGGTGTCTGTAGCTATTAATGCAAATGAGGAGGAGCGAGGCGGGTCAAGGAGGAATGTGGGGGTGTGGCCCTGAGCAGCTTGCAGCCACGGTGCCATGCGCTCTGTTTACAGTGGACGTATCGCAATGGTGAGACGCACACAGCGTTTAGCCGTGTTCTGTAAATATTCAAGAACACACGGGAGTCCTGGAGCTCTATATCTAATATCATATAGCCTACATAGATATCTATATCATATAATATATATTATCACGGCCAAAAGCTGTGTGAGCCGATATTATGAATTTGAAATGACCGCGTAAGGTTCTCCGACGTTCCTGGTTCTTCCACGTCAACATCAATGTGAAGTAGACTGAACCGCGACAAGGAGGAGAAAGGGATTGTTGCCGGGCAGCGCTTAGGCACCGACGTGTCCGACGTGTTATGCACCATAACACCAAAAGCAGAATGGCTATCCAAATAACAAGGAAGTGTACAACACTTGCGTTACAGTCCTGGAGCTCTATACCTAAATAATATCATATAAAACATAGCTATCTATATCATATGATACATATTATCACGGCCAAAGCTGTATGCGCCTCCAGACGATATTATGAAACACAAATGACTTCGTCGGGTTCTGCGATGTCTCTGGTTCTTCCACTTTCACATCAATCTGAAGTAGACTGAACCGCACGCTGCTGGCTGGCCGCTGCCGGGCGGTGGTGCTTCGCGGCGGTGGTGCCTCGCGTCAACCGGCGGCATGTTGCAGTTTATGTACTTCAGGGAGTCAAAGCCAAAGTTCCTTTCCCCCAATTCCTTCTCAACCATGGCTGAGATAACCCCCACAACAGTCTCGTTGTGGAAATACAAGAGACGTCAAAGAACTGACAAGAAACACTTGTGTTTGTAAAGATGCCAGTCTTTACAGTGTGTGTATTCACACACACACACACACACACACGTGGCGCTCGCACGGTCGTGTCTCATTGGCGGGCCAAGTCTCTGGGTGGGCCAGGCAGAGTAAGGGGAGGAGCTTACTGCAGTGTGACGACATAGGAAACCACATTCCAAATCAGCGCGCTTGAGCCTCATTTTTTTCAAAGGCGAGCAGAACACCTAGTTTTTTACACCGAACGCAAGTTTTAGCCACTGGGGGACCATAGGCAGGCTAGGGGAACTCATATTTATGTTAGAAAACCTCATAAAGTGAGATTTTCATGCCATGGCACCTTTAACATATTTTAATTATTATTACTCTTTTTTAAAGGCTTCTGAAATGCTTTATTTTTGCAATGCAGCAAACTTTGTTGATATTGATGCTTGTTCCGATTTGCGTTATTGTATTAGTTATTATCTCATAGTAGCCTAGGCTACATTTGAATGCATCTTCTTTGTTTAATAAGCCAAGCTCAGTTGCTAATGATATCGAAATATTGTTGAAAACTTAAAACAATTAAACAGAATTATGAAATAGTCGGCCTCATGTTATACGAGCATAACTAAACTGTGGGAAATATTAGATTCCTGACCACTTTTACAGTCTATAGGCCTTAGGTCTATAGAGTGACGTATAAAGCACAGCCAGGTATGTTGCATAATGGAGATTCAAAAGCGTTCTTCTTTGGTCAGAACCATGAGTCGTTTTTACACACCCGGGGGAGGGGGGGCCTTGGGTAGAGGTGTTACTGCGTTCTCTCTACAACAAACCCAATAACACAGCGATATCAACATTAGCAGTTCTAACTGCATTTAACAACGTTGAAAGATGGTGCGATCTACGAGAAAGACGCAGAGGTACGTTCCTTGCGCGTCAAGCCGCGACCTAACCGGCTTGGCAGTGTAAAAAGGCCTAAGGAGTGATCGCGGATAGGTCCATCCTACGCACCAAACTTTTTACAATGCAACAAAATATTTAAAGACAATCAAGCTATTCAAATCTCTATTATGCACAGATAAAATAACGGTATATTAGTCAGTCATTTGTATTAGGTTAAACAGGGATTTGATAACGTTTTTAATTTAAGGACCACCCACAATTGGTCTGGCACATCCATGTGTGTATCTATAGATTGACTAGAAAACCTTTGTTGTCATTCAATAAAATCACAAAAACAGTAGCCAGCAAGGGTAGAAAACACTTTGGAACCTGCTCACAGCTGGTAAGATACTATTGCAGGTGTGCTCCGGTAGCACGAAGCTGTTCCTTGTTCTTCACATGGGCTTTAGACACGGGTCCAATCAATCAGATCGAAAACGGAAATGTGTTTTCTTGCCTACTTGTCTGTTATTTTACATGTATTAAATTATTTAGGTTACTACAATAATCAGCCAAACGTTGATATTATTTATTTTTCAATTTCAGCCAAATTATGGACAATTTAGTAAATTCTACAATATTCTACCTCAAGTCACCTCAACCAGGCCTTCAACCAGCAGTCTGTACCCAATACCCACCACCCTAGTTAAGGCATGTCTTCCCATTTATGCCATCCAGTAGAAAACATCAAAAATGCATCTTTGGCCTCTGGTGTAGTACCATCCAGCTTTAAAATGGCAGCAGTTATCGCCCCTCTCAAGAAGCCAGGATCGGATCCAGACGATCTGGAAACAGCAGTGGCTGCCCAGCTCCAACACCACATGTCCCACCATGAGCTCTTCGAACCCTTCCAATCAGTTTCAGAAATCACCATAGCACTGAGACCGCCCTCATCAAAATCACCAATGGCCTCATCACCATCCTCATCTTCCCTGACTTTTCTACATCCTTTGATTCAGTCTCTCACACCATCCTTCTCTACCGCCTCACTGAGTTAATTTGCCTCAGTAGCACAGCACTATCCTGGTTCCGGTCCCACCTCACAGACTGGAAACAATTCATCACCCTCAATGGCTTCACCTCTGATCCGGCACCTTTCAATAATGGTGTGCCCTATGGTTTGGTGCTTGGTCCCCTGCCGTTCACCGTCTACATGCTGCCTAGGTCATATCATCCAGAAACATTGACTCAACTTACACTGCTACGCCGATGACACACAACTCTATATCAACACAAACCCCTCCTCATTGCTCTCACCCACACAACTTGTCAACTGCCTTTAGGAACTAAAATCATGGATGACCACAAACTTACTCAAACTAAACCGCAACAAGACAGAGCTCATGGTGGTGGCCCCTGCAGCACTGCTCAGGTAGGTTGAAGACCTGGCCCTGGTTGTGGATGGCTGCTCCATTTCCCCATCTCCTAAGGTGCGCAACCTAGGCGTCATCCTGGACTCCACTCTCTCCTTCTGATCCCACATCAAGAACATCACCAAATCCGCCCTCTACCACCTCAGAAACGTCTCATGACTCCGGCCTTCACTCACACATTCAGTAACTGAGAATTCATCCACTCCTTCACCCCCTCACGTCTGGACTACTGCAACGTGTCCGGTCTGGACTGCCTCCAAGGCCCTTAGCAGACTCCAATCTGTTCAGAATTCAGAACCAGGCTTCTAACCCACACAAAGCCCTGGCAGCCAATCCCTCCATGGACTTTCACCGCAATATCTCAGAGATCTCCTTCAACCCTACACTCTCTCTGCGGTCGTCGACCGGCTGGCCATATCCCCCGCACTAGATTGCGGACCTTTGGAGACAAGGCATTCTCTGCCAATGCTCCCATACTATGGAAAAGCCTAGCACTCCACATCCGCTCTGCTCCATCCCTGCCCATGATTAGCAGCGAGCGTGATCATCACTAAGTCCTTCAAAAGACACATTTGTCGCCCGTTCACGTTTTTGCCCAAGTTTTGTCGCGCGACAAATCATAAACTGTCGCTTGCCGGTTGAACGCTGATTGGCTGTTAAGTTACACATGTCACTCAGTGGCCACGCTGTTGAACGCTGATTGGCTGTCATCACACGAATGTCGCGACAAAGTTGAAATAATCCTTGTGAACGCGCTCGCCTGTGCAGGGCGAAAATATGGCGCGACAAATCAAAACTTGTCGCCGTTTAACTCTAGCGAATAATTCGCCGATTCGTGTCTCTACGTTCACTTTGTATGGGATCGTGTCACCCCATCGCGTCTGGTGTGAACGCACCTTAACCCTGACCTAACCCAAACCCTTACACTGAACTAACCCTAACCCTAACCCTGAACTAACCCTAAATCATAAGATGACTTGAGATTTCAGTTCTGTGTTGGAACAGCATAGAAGCAAGCCCCATGAGCTGATTAAAAATGTGGATATTATGAATAAAGATGATATAAGATGATAAATGTGTAGGACTCGTCATCGATGGTACTGTCAGATAGAATAATTGTTCTTGTTCCATGTGAGGTCTTTGAGTGTCCTCTACCTGACCAGCTGATGATTCTAAAGAGGACAACTAACGTATGGTCAATATTGGGAATTTAAAGGTTTTATTTGACTTTTATTTGTTACTGAAATGTATAAAATGAATATGTAAAAGCCAATAGGTGGTTTGAATATTTTAAGTTTGATGAAATTGCCCGGTAGGTCTAGCACTATTCACCTGAAGACAAATCACACAGGCTCTATTCCAGTCAACAGATCGCAGTAGAAGGAAATAAATATTTGAAAACCTCCTTAATGGACAATTATCAGACTTTTCGGGCTCAGCAGCAACACAGGCATGACAAGAACATATTGTGATCAAATGCATGGCAGACATGTGAGCTGCTGTTATAACTCACATAGCCGCCCATGGAGATGCCAGTCATCCCTAGGGGCCAGAAGCCTTCTCTCTCCAGCCAGTTGAGGAGGACGGCTGACTCAAGGATCAAAGCTCCGCCCATCACCAACAGGTCCGAGACGTTCTTCAAACAGGACCGTCTACGAGAAACAACATCAGGACAAACTCATCTCAGATTCTAGACGTACGACACCGTGACCATTAATTTATCTTTGATCGTTGAGAACGATCTGATAAAGATCAAGCAGTGGAGAAAGGGTTCGTAATAAACAACACGGTAAGAGTCATTACATTCAGGATACTCACAGCTGGTCTTTAGGTTTACGGTAGCCATGTAGAGATTGTGTTAAGGCACCAGAACAAGGTGGAGTAAATAAAACAAAGAATCAATAATAAATAAATTACGGGGTAGATTAAAGACATAGCTGGGTTTTCTCACACACATGGCACACATGCACGCACACACACACACACACACACACACACACACACACACATACTATAGCAATAACCCGATTAACATGCATGTGACATACTGCTATCAACAGACTTATTCCAGTTCAAGCCAAAACAAATATGATTTTCTAAATGTCCCATAATGTGTGGTCCTTTACAAGCATAATATATAGAATGATTAAATGTGTATATATTTTTTGTGCCAATTAATTATTATTGAGAAAACATTCACCCTGAGGTTTGTTCATAAAATTTGTAAGATAATCCAGAAACACTTGGATTCTGCCAGGCAGATTCAACAAAGCAGGAAGGAGATGCAATACAACAGTACAAGGATATAGTAAGGGTTCTCCAGGAGCAGGGAGGCCATTCCCGCCTCTCTGACCATCGGTCTGGCCATAAGGGTTCGTCGACGCCAGAAATACTATCAACACAAAGATTTAAAGAAAACGTTAAGACCAAATAATAAAGGAAGTTTATAAGCAATATGTAATTCCAGCTGCTGCCGGGTTGCCCAATCAAATCAATAAAAAATATGTTGTTTGATGACGTTGTGAGAAACAGTGGAAACATTGGATTTGTTGTTTTCGCCACCATTGCAGGAAAAAAATAGCAGACAGAAA
The DNA here is from genome assembly GCA_900323355.1 of Merlangius merlangus. Taxonomy (NCBI): domain Eukaryota; kingdom Metazoa; phylum Chordata; class Actinopteri; order Gadiformes; family Gadidae; genus Merlangius; species Merlangius merlangus. The sequence continues at coordinate 8,085 of OOFH01049725.1, forward strand.
TCATGCTCCTGATTGAGTTGTCCCTTTATTCTAATGAGATTGGGGCAAATAACAATGTTAACTTAAAAACATCCCATTAGTTGAGTCGATCAAAAAGCTGTTGATACCATTATGTGGGGTTGATCAAAGCGTTGACTACTGAAACAGCTGTATATACCGTTATGTGGGGTAGATTAAAGCTTTGATTACCCAAACAGCTAGATACCATTATGTGGGGTAGATTCAATCTCTGGATAATTTAGCCCTGGGGTGTTATCAGTGGCCAAAACAATCATACAAAATGTGGAATGTTGTAACTTTACAAAATGACCGTACACGTTACAGTGTTTCCCACAGAACGAGATTCTACTTGTGGTGGTAGCTGTCTGGGAGTTAGTTAGTGGAGCTGATCAGTGGTACGCGTCAAGTGGGTCGGTCACTGTGGACCGGCAGCAGCAGTCCTCTCTATATATTGTTTGGTAAATTTCTCTACACATTAGGGAAATGACAAAGTACCCTACCCTTAACAATAGCCTCATAATGCCATTAAACTGGAGAAGTCTCTCATTTCAAGAAGTTGGATTAATATTAGCTCTAAACCAGTTGCGTTTTTCAACTGGTGGATCTCGACCCAAAAGTGGGTCGCAGACTTGTTTTGAATGGGTCGCGGAATGTGAAAAATAAATCAATAAATCAATAAAATAGTTAACAAACTAGCTACAAATAGTTCCAATGATTAGGCCAAGATGGGAATCAAGGCCACCTGTGTGCTCCACAATTTCCTCCACAGAACAGCACCAACAGAAGCAGTAAGAGAGTGCATCGAGGGTGGTGTGGTGGAGCCTCTGCCAAGGCTGGGGAGAGTGGCTGCAAACAATGCCGGGAGGGAGGCCATTTGGATCCGCAAGACCTTCACCTCCTACTTCTCAGAAGAAGGAACCGTCCCATGACAGAACGACATCTAGTGAAGTGCACAAGCAACCCCAAAACGGCTTTTTTAAGAGCCACCCACACAAAACAAAAGCAAAAAAAACCTTCATTATTATTAAAATTATTATATTAAGTAGTAAAATGTATGTATATTTGTGTCTGTGCATGCTAGATTAACTCTCCTCTCATATATTGAGAGGAGAGTTAATAAAAATATTTAATTTTAAAATACTACGATAGAACAAGATATTCTAAATTAAAAAATTAAACATACAGAACACAATTTGAGAACACAAAAACAAGAACGATAACATCTGCCTAAAAAAGAAGCTGGGAGAAAAGATCTACCTAACAAACTTTCTCCCAAACAACAGCTTCTATTTTAGCCTAATTGTGTTGTATACAAAACAATTAGGTAAAAAGCCCCCCAAGTAACAAAGACTGTTGAAACCTGGCCTGATGATGCCACACAGCAGGGCTATTTTGGAAATACCAACTGGGACATTTTCAAAAATCAGGACTTGGAAGAGTACACCTCCACCGTACTCTGCTACATCAAGCATTGTGTTGACACTGTCACTGTGGACAGGCGTATCCGGGTGTATCAAAACCAAAAACCCTGGATGACAAAAGACATCCAGACCCTGCTGAAGGAGAGGGACACCGCCTTCAGGTCTGTAGATGAGGCACATTACAGCTCTGCCAGAACCTGCCTGAAGAGAGGCATCAGGGAGGCCAAGATGGCATATAATAGGAAGATTGAGGACCACTTCAGCAGCAACAACTCACGGAAGGGGGTCCAACACATCACAAACAACAAGTCCAGCAACCTCACTGTAACCAACGGTGATGCCTCGCTGTCTGAGGAACTAAACTGCTTCTTTGCCCGCTTCGAGGCTGAGACACTGGAGGTGGCCCCATCACATCCACCAGCCCCCAGCAATGACATCTTCCCAGTGCAGGCACATGAGGTGAGGCGCACACTACGGGCAGTGAATCGTAGGAAAGCTGCTGGACCGGATGGTGTGACGGGGAGAGTGCTGAGAGACTGCGCTGACCAACTGGCTGATGTCTTCACTGATATATTCAACCAGTCCCTGTCCCATTGCATGATCCCACACTGCCTGAAGTCCTCCACAATCATTCCTCTACCAAAAAAGACTACTGTCAGCAGCCTCATCGACTACCGGCCGGTGGCCCTTACACCAGTCATCATGAAGGGTTTCGAGAAACTGGTCCGGAGCCACATCACAACAAGCCTGCCAACCACTTCTGACCCCCACCAGTTCACATACAGAGCTAACAGGTCTACAAAGGATGCCATAGACAACGCGCTCCACACCACGCTGCAACATGTGGAACATCAGGGGAGCTCTTCATAGACTTCAGCTCTGCTTTCAATACAATCATACCAAACAGACTGCTCACCAAACTAATGGACTTGGGTCTTTCACAACCCATCTGTTATTGGATTAAAGACTTTCTGACAGAGCGCTTCCAGAGAGTTAGAGTAGGTGCCCATCTTTCCTCTGCACTTAGCATCAGCACCGGCTCCCCACAGGGCTGCGTGCTGACTGAGCCCCCTACTCTACACTCTCTACACCAATGACCACATCCCCAGCCACCCCAGCAATTCCATCATTAAGTTTGTGGATGATACAACAGTGGTGGGGCTCATCTTAGGTGGGGATGAGACTGCATAGGGAGGAGGTCCAAAGACTGTCTACATGGTGTGCGGAAAACAACCTCATCCTCAACACCTCAAAGACCAAAGAGCTGATCATTGATTATAGGAGGAATAAGCCGGACATTCAGCCCATCTACATGAACGGGGAGAGCGTGGAGAGTCTCGGGCTTCAGGTTCCTGGGCATACACATTCAGGAGGACCTGACCTGGACAATAAAGACCAAGGCGCTTCTGAAAAAGGCAACAGAGACTGTATTTCCTAAGGATCCTCAGGAAGAACAATCTTCAGGAGAAAATGCTGTTGACCTTTTATCGCTGCACCATTGAGACTGTCCTAAGCTACGGCATCTCACTGGTGTTTGCCAGTTGCATTGCAGCTGAAAGGAAAGCGCTCCAGAGGGTCATAAAAACTGCCCAAAAAGTCATTGGCATCCTCTTCTCTCTCTTGAGGATGTCTACAATAGACACTGCCTCAGGAGAGCTCATAGCATCCTCAGAGACTCATCCCACCCAGGCAGTGTTTCCCCTCGATTTTTTTTTAGGCCTGGTGGGAAGATCTGATAGTGTGATTTGTTCAGGGGCGGCACCAGAAAAGGGGGGGGTGCTGCCAAGGCTTTCTCCGACAGGGGGGGGGGG
>OOFH01049729.1:0-19168 GCA_900323355.1 Merlangius merlangus
CGTCTAGAGGCAAGGAGGTATGGGGTTCGACTAGCAAGCCAAGGCGACCCATGGCAAGAAAATGTATGCGGTCCCGTTGCAGGACGATTCAAATAGCCCTTATTCACCAATACAGTCTCAAAGGGCTTACATAACGATAAGGGCAACAGTGGACAGAACCACACTGGAGAGAACTACTGATGTGGAGAGGAGAGGCGTGGACTGACCTTGCCATACTTGCTGAAGAGGGTCTTCAGATCAGTCGCTCTGGTCGTGGAGGAGAGGCCGCTGACCCAGAGATTCCTGCTAGCCCCTGCTGCAACATTAGCTCCAGCAACAGCTGCACAGACAGCCGGTGAGAGGTGAGCAAACACGTGACGGGTCTTGAAGAACAAAAATTACGTGAGAATTTAACACCCACCCTTCTCGTCTTTTGTCTCAGCGTTGGCCTCTTTCTCCTCAGAACTAGAGACAAAGGAAAAACAACGATAAACACTGAGAATGCCTCGGATCAGTTTCAAAAAACATGTTTATGGTCATACTTACGTGTTTTACAGTAATGTACCAAACTTTGAGTGAATAAAGCGATCATGTACATAGTGCAGTGATTTAACAAGAATGGGTGATGGTAAGGCCAAAGACGATCCCAGTTAAACATTAATGGGAAGTTACGTGAGATAAGTCAGTGTTGGGAAACAAAACTTGAGACAAATGCGCAAACCTTTTTTTTTTTGGTTTTACCTTGGAAAAGAGCATCCAAAGTTTTTGCTAGCACAAAGGAGCCAATGCAACAGAGATAACCATTTTGGTGTCTAGTAGACGGAAAGCAACAAACCTCTTTTTCTGATCATCGCCCTCTACAGTAGAGGACTCTTTGGCTGCAGAGGACGCATCTGCTGAAGCGCTCTCTTCAGTCTTCTTCTCTTCCTCATCACCCTTCATAGACCCCATTTCTGAACCAAGCGTTTCGCCCGCGGCCCCCTGTTCGTTTACACTAACGGCCTGAGTGCTTTCGCTCTGCGCATCGACTGTCTGTTCATCGACTGTCTGTCCCGGGACAACGTGACCGTCCCCAACCCCCTCAACATCAGTCTCTGTGACCTCTGTGACCTCTGGGTCCCCCGCCACCTGCCCGGGGGCGGCCTCGTCGGTCCTGGCAGTGTCGTCGCACGCATCGTCTTGTCCTCCCGGGGGTCCGGCTGGCTCTTCTTCGGGGGTCTCCTCATGGCTCTCTTGGGGATCTTCGTTAAGTGGCTCAGATAAACAAGACCCGGCTACTTTTTCATTTTCTACGGATTTAACAGGAATAGAATGGCAGAGTTTAATCACTTCTGAAACACAGCAATGGTTAACGAGGAACTGGCAAGGCCTGGATTAGGAACGTCATCATGACCCTTGTGCTCTGGTCATTAACAAAAGGTGGGGGGGGGGGGGACACACCCTAAGGAGAGACTGGAAGGGAACCCAAAGGACAGGGGACCACCAAGCAGCTAAGGGACTACCTTGACTCAAGTTGAACAACGTACATGAACAACAACACCTGGTCCAAAGGAGAAAAGAGTTCTGTGCTGAAAAGAGCCACAAGACCAGCAGCGGCTGCCGTGTGAAGGAGGGTCCGTCGTCTTCCATTGTCTGCTTTGCTTGAGGTCCACTTTGCATTGACGAGTTTCGTCTCAAGTCCAAAAGCTTTCATGCCCAACATAGCATTCAGTCTTAAAATGTCCTTTCTTCGGTGGAGTCTTCATGTGGCAACCTGGAAACCCTGGAGGTCACCTACGTTAGCTAAGTCCACCCTGATCTGCATGTTCTATTGCTGCCAACGTGTGTCCACCCATTAACCGCAGCCGTCGCAATTAAAACCTTTGAGTCGTTTTATAAAGTGCATGCAACAACTAGGGTTAATTGACTTTCAACACGTAGCCAGCAACTTCCTTTGGGTTTCCAGTCTCCCTTTGTTTAAAAGTTATCTTAAAAAAGGACTGAAATCCAAGTTCATCACTATCAAGAAGATTGGTCTTTGCGAGATTGTAACTCCTTATGAACAGTACCTGTTTCCTCCTTGGGGTCATCTCCGTCTGGTTCCGGAGCCTAAAACAATATCATTATTTCATTAGTATTAGTTGATTTTGAAAGTTTCTTTAAATCTGTACTCATATCCTTCAGTCAATTCAGAAAAGCTTAAATTTGTAATTATGTGTCAATTATTTAGGCATTCTTTACAGTATCAACAACACTTGTGTAGACTGATACAACCATGGAAACTCTTGGGTATCAAAAGGTCAAAATCATCTCGGTTCATTTAAGAGGCACTTACCATATTAGGAGAAGTGCTTGTCATGTCAATATCCAGCAGCTCAGACACGGACTTCTATGTAAACAGCAAATGAAAGAAAAGCGTTATGACCACCAATATCTTCCAACAATGACAGAGAATGAAGTAGTAGGGAAGCTGTTGGGAGGGCATACACAAATTAGGACTCCTGGATTGAGGGGAAAAGATTGTTAACATTGAAATCGCGATTATTTTTGAGTTTGAAAACATGATGGATTGATGCAGCATTTCTCTTGAAAAAAAAAAAACCTGTTTAAACTGAGAACTTTGAAATTTCCCCTTGAAAAAAATACCCAACATTTAGAACAGAAAATGTTAAAATTGAAAATAATGTACAAACGCGTATCCAGCTGGATCCAGCAAAAAAATTATAAAAATCGTTTCAACTCAATTATATTAGTTTGGAGATTGTTTGACCCAAAAATCGAAATCACGATCAATCGATTAATTGCACAGCCCTAACACAAATCAACTAAGGAAATAGATCACACATCCATCAGACTCAGACTTACTTCATCAATTGGCAATGCATCGTCCAACCCCATCTTCTCTTTGTCTTGTTCCACAGTGTCCTGCAATAACTCTTCTTCGTCGCAGAGCTCCTCAGAGTCCTGCATTTTGTCCTCGTCCACCTCTGCTGGTATTCCATTATCATTGTCCGCCTCATCTACAACGCTCATGTCGAAGATGCTCATGTCCTGCATGTTCTCATGTTCATCCTGTTGGGGAAGAAAAACAAGACAATGAAGAAAACACAGACAATGCGAAAAAAAAAAATGTGACAGATGACTTGAACCTTGACTTTCATTTTTGGGTCCATATGCTGCTTTTTTTTTAACCTGAATTTCCCTCCTGGTTTTAAAAAGTGTGATTTCTAGTGGTCTTCTTTGAAATAATGGGACCCAGTATGTGGATTTTAAAGGGTAATTCCGGTGTAAAATGGATTTGGGATATGTTTTGTATGAGAATTGTTGAAACGTTCATTTTGGAGCACAAAAACCGCATATAGACGCTTTCTTCAGTTGGCTGTTTTTAGCCGATTCAATCAAAACGCTGTGTTCTGTGTTCGTCAATCTACCTATCGAGTCTTAAAAACAAAATGCCGTCGACGGGTGATCTACTGATGGTATTGTGTGTATAAAATGTCCTTTTTAATAAACAATCTGTTCACTTACAAAATTCTCAATGCCTCGTTTTATATGTTAAGACCCTTATTATACTACCAAAGTAGTGTCGGGCTACTTCTAGCCTTTTAAGTGGTTTAAAATAGCAGTTTAGTTTGTACCATCACCACTGCCCCTTTCGTTCCAAGTTTATAGCGTTTTGATTGAATCGGCTAAAAATAAAACAGCCAACTGAAGAAAGCGTCTATATGCGGTTTTTGTGCTCCAAAATGAACGCTTCAACTCATTATCATACAAAACATATCCCAAATCCATTTTACACCGGAATTACCCTTTAATTTCGGCAGGAAGCTCACCTGCCCATCATGGGAATCCTCTCCCATCATGCTTTCTTCTCGTTCTTCGCTGTCCAGCCTGGCATCTGCTAACGATATGCATGGATTTGAGTTACTCTACTGCTGTCTCAGAAGCTGAATAAATGCATATTTTCACATTTAGAGAGTTTTTTTTTTTATTTGTTTTTCACCTTTTGTGGCCCGTTTAGGGGTCTTCTTCATAGTTGACTCAGCAGCCACATAAATCTCCTCTGGATTTCCACCTTCGTCCTCAATAGCCTATTGGGGATAAACACACACACACCTTTAGAAGTCTGAAATGGAATTTATCCTGAGAATGTAATGTTTGGGTTAAATTGCCTTGTACAGTTGCTAGTTAGCAAAGAGCTACCACGTTCAATGAGCGCAGGCCTAGCTGCAAAGCATTAAAATACCCTTCAACACAGCTACATTTTTAGCTGGTAAACGTTTGATGTAAAATTTAGCTTAATGCTAACGGTCAGTTTTAAATACCTTTTTCAAACGCTCCGAAAGGACGCTTTTGATGCCTGTAGTGTCTAGGTTTCGTTTCTTCAATTCGGCCTTCAAGCCGATAACTCTCAACTCAGATAATTTGCGAACTTCGCAACCTTCTGGAACATCAATTTCCGACGACGAGTCAGCCATGGTAGAGAACCTAAGTGTTTATTTCACGTACGATAGTAACACTGTACCCTAATGTGAAAAAAAACATAAATATCGGTGTATTCCCAGATAACTGCTCCACAAAATGGCGAGCGCTAGCAGCCGACAATGCGCATGCGCTGTAGTGACGGTCTCTTCATTCATTCGGCTAGTTATATACGCAACAAAACTGACATCTGGCAGAAAACATACAACTGAAAGGAAACATTGTATGTCCTTTGACACTTGCACCCAGTCAAACATGCTTTTAAGATATAACAATGCATTAAATAAAAGGTATGTAAAGAAACACTTAATGTAAGAGGATATCAGACATCTCATAGATCTACTTCATTTATGAGACAAGTAAAAAACAATAATTACATGGTGAGAAACCAAAACAAGACACTAATTAGCTTTTAATGCAAAAGTTAATGCCAATTAAACATTTATATTTCGATTTAATTCTGACCGGCACCTCAAATAGACCCTGATAATAAATACACAAGTTGTAAGTATCTAATCCAGCTCTTGATAGCCATGAATTGGTTCCTCTTAATAAGTCATAGTAAAAGTCAAATTTATTTGTATAGCACAGTATAAGACACAGTGGTTATTCAAAGTGCTTTAATAAGTATGGAAGTTGTTTTTATCGTTAAGGCTGCACGGCTCTTGAGTTATGTGACTTTGGGTCAAGCTTTTACTGGCGATAAGAGGTTGTGGGGCACTCTCCATCAGCTCAGCATTCTCCTCTGGTACATTGACTCTCTGAGTGGCTGGGGAGTAAGACCTCGGCTGCTCCCGGGTCGCCGGTGAATAATAGGAGGTCGTCAACGCTGAGCCGATGGAAGACGTCTCCGAGGCTGGAAAGTCTTGGCCAAGGTCCTCCGCATACATGGAAGTCTCTGGAGCGTTGGAGGAGGGAAGGTCTGAAGAGGAGGACCGATGCATGCGAGGTTCGTGGAGGTTCAGTTTGGACACCAGTGGTTTGCCCACTGTGACGCTTTGCACGTCCTGGACCTCCTCGTCGTCCATGTTTGAGTAGCGGTAATGAAGACACACGGTAAATGCAAGCTCTTTCTATGGAGGACACAACGAAGCAAAAATGTTGATAACATACACATAAGAACGCCATTTACTCCTTTTAGGAGATGCTTTTGTCTAAAGCAACTTGTCATTAGGAAGCAAGTAGGAGCAAGGCATCTTGTTCAAGGAGGCCCCCATAGGCTGTGGGCAATGGGAATCAAACCCGGTACATGTCAGCTGGGAGTCAAAAACCCCCCTAGCCGCTACTAGACCATCCAGACCCCGTCTGCTTACATGCCTCAGAAACGTACCAAATTGTACTTCTCATGTAGATTTTCCTTTATTCATTGTCTTAAATGTATTATGTACTACTCATAGTGTTTTCTTTCTGACCTTGAGTCTCTGTAGGCTTTTCAGGCGTGTGTACAGGCCTGGGCTCTGCGGTGGAGGCTGAATTTCCATGATTGAAAATAAACTTCCGGCTTCCAAAACGCTCTCCTGATTACTCTTCTTTAGATCGAGGTCCACACCCTGCCATGAAGGTATAGTGTGAAGACATATGATTGTTTCTGAATCAATTCAATTGCACTATATCACAAGCAACCCCTTTATCGCGGTTATCACATTTATGCTCTGCATTTCATAGAGCACTGCAAAATAAACAATCCTGCCAAAAGGGTTTGCTTACCTAACTACTTGGCATCCTCATATAGACACATCCACCTATTGCTATTATTTATCATTACTTTAAGAGTCGTTTACACCTCTTTTAAATTCAATTTAAGTGATAACAGTCCACCTGGACACAATGTCATTAAAATATGCAGAACCTTTAGAACTCCTCTCGATTCTAGTCAGTATGAAATGTGAACAAACCTCTGGGAAATCAATGAGCTCAGCAGAACAGGACATGATTTCCTTAGGTTTCTCCAAGATCCGTGTGTAGATGATCATGATGTTGGAAAATTCTGCAGCGAATCCAATCTGCACCTGGACTCCACACTCAAAGTGCAGCGTGCGACTTTTTGGCAGAACTATATAGAGGGCAGAGACACGACATGAAATCCTGAATGTCATTGGGACGAATCTCTGAGCTGTACTATGTTATTGCAGAACTTCTGATCCAGTGATCCAGCAGTCTATGTTATAGCAGAACTTCTGGGGGGAGACAGCACTGAGAGCCTGGGCTGGAAACCAAGATCCGCAACAGGTGGAGTTATGCCTTGTTTTTTCTTGTTGCGTTACCGAGATATCCTACCTATTTCTATCTGCATTGAAAAAGACTTGGATATCTCTGCGTTCACAGAGCGTACCGTGTGCGATGGCCCACTGGAGGTTGCGCGCTGAGTGGTCTGTGGAGCTCTCCGTGCTCTGGATGCGGTCTGTGAGAGCACGGCGCTCTGAGAGGTTACTCCGGAGCTCCAGCGCCTGTATGCCTCGCATCAGCTCACACCGGCCCATATCTAGCAGAGGTAAGGGAGCATATGCATAAGGAGGACAGTCAGACAGGATGTTGGTGCAGGATGACGTGGTCGGCATGTAAGGCTGATCTCTCAGCTCAAATATTCTGGGTTTTGAACCCCAATGTCTTCAGGCGACCTGTAGGCATCCTAGCCTGGCTCCGCCCGCCTAAGTACTTCCTCTCAATTTGAATTTCCCTTCAGTACTAGGTCTGGGTCTGCGGTTAGTGTGTTTTCTCCAACTAAATTTTCTGTGTCCAATCAGCGAACAGAGAGAGTGGCTGAGATCAATGACGTTAAAGTCAGCGTTAGCGATTGGTTATGGCAGATCCAGAGTGGCACTGGGCAGATCCAATAGTTTTAAACTTCAACAGACACCTGCCTTCAAGTGAGTGTACGTTTGCCAATTGAGTAGGTCCAGACTCTCTGTACAAATGAAATGAAGTACGAGTCTGGTAGGACCAGGCTATAGGCATCCCCGAGCAAGATGCCAAACCTCCAGCTCCTCATTAATGACCCGCCAAAACCATAGATACAGAATATGATGTCAAATTGCTTTTTGAAAGTCATGATACCTTCTGCCACTCTGTCTAGCATCACAGTGACCTTCTCGTCTTCACAGACACGCTGCTTGAGGAAACGTATGAAGATGCCGTTATTGAGGTTGTCTTCTTTCACTTCGTATGCCTCTGCATCGACACACCTAAATATCAACAGCCAAGTATGAGAGAGAGGCCATGGGAGACACAGTCATATTTTCACTTTTAGCACTCCCCTCCCACTTCCTCTTAAAGAGCTTTTAGATCTTTTCAGGCTGCTCTTGAAAATAAGAATTTTGTTCTTAATTTGCTTGCCTGGGTAAATAAAGGTTCATAAATATGATGTATACAGATTGTTAGTTCAGGCTAACTAGAAAAAGTGATAAGATAGGAAAAAATAGTATCAAGAAACTTACGTAGCATAACCAAACACAATATTTGCTGTCACCTTTAACGGCCCCGAATGTGGGATCACATCATCATTTGGATTTCTAAGCAGAGAAAAAAAAAAGTCTATGTATTTTCTCCCATCACAAACTTAAATACAAGTACAATAGCAAAAATGTATTGTGTATACAACAGACTAAATCAACTATAACTCAAAGCCCTAGCCTTGCTTTTACCTTTTGCGACACATATCCAACAGAAAGACATTGAGTCCAGTCTCTCTCTCTTGCATCCTCTGAAGGACACTCTGCACACATAGGCAGTGATCAGAGGTATACGAGGCTGGGGCGTCGATGGGAACCATGAAGCTGTTGCCATAGTTCTCATAACCATGACCAGCAAAGTACAGCAGGCCTGCAAACAGTCAGGTAGAAGGGACAACGTTAAAGTTAAAGTCATTTCATTTTAATCCCTCAGTAGACTGGGCCGGAACTGCAGGATAGTGTAGCAGCAAAGGTCTTTGAGGCCCAGCTTTTGAGTCCCCGGGTGAAATTGTCTATGTCGGATGTATCCAAATTCAAAGAATTCAAGTCACTTTTGATTAAAAAAAACGTGGGCTTGGACTTTGACCCATGACGTTTACCGCATTTAACACATTTCCGGCAAAATGGCTGACAGACTGACCGTAGACCCCCTTGTCAAGCAGCAAGAGGAACTCTGTGACTGCACTGTTCATCTCCTGCCAGTTGAGGTCCAGCAGGGACACCACCTTGAAGTCCAGTTGCCTGAGCAGGTTGGCCAATTCATGAACATCAGCCACGGGTGCAGAGAGCTGGATGTGGTGACTGTAGTTCATATTGCCAATCAAGAGAGCAACTTTGTCTGTGGCTGTTGTGAGGAAAACAGGAGAAAGAGTCGTTACATCATCATGCATGGTGGATGATAAGACATGGCTATTTTGAAGAGCACCATTGCAGCCCATTGTTACCTTGACGGAACCGTGTATTATATTACTGATTTGATAGACTTACAGATTAAAGTGTATATGTATTCTGGTAAGACTTGTCTGCATACTCACCATAAAGAATATCTTTGGGCCTTATAGGTCTGGGGGGGGGCGCTGTAGGGAATATAAAGTAGACACACTGCCATTGCTACACTAATGCTAAAAGATAATAATGAACAAAATGAGGAGCTAGAAAGAAAAGTACTACCTGTGTCAACTTCTGTCCAGGAACCATCAGACAAAGAGCTTGGTCCTATGAAATAGAAACGTATTAACATGTAACACATTTGGTTACCAATCAAAGGCAAACTTTAATAGTAATATAATTGTTACCGATGTGAATTTGGACTGGGTTGCTCCAAGTCTCATGGAATAGGTTGTACACTTTACAGCTGTATTGACCTCTGTGTGTTGTGGTCACTGAAGGGATCTGTTGAAACATTATAGCTTAGATGCTAATATACAGCTTTAGAAGAAGATATTAAGGTAGCCCTTGAAATACCATGTTAAAAATAGGTTATATATATATATATAGGTTATATATATATAAATATCAAAGATTATACAAAATAACCAAAATGTATTATTAACTTCCCCTACTCAGTAGTTTGGTTTCAACCAAAGGCAGCCAACCAGCAAAGCAAAAACAAGGAAGGTACCCTGCGATCTGGCTGGTTTGTTTACTTCCTCCACCCCTCGCTGCTTCTTACCAAGCATTCAAGCGTTTAGACCAGCCTTTCAAAAAGGTCCTACCCTGAGCACACTGCTCTTCTGCTGCTGCATGGCATTCATGTTATGGTACCAGTGGAACTGGGCCGGGGGATTGGCCTCCGCAAGGCACTCCAGGAACAGAGAGTCCCCCTCGGTCACGGTCTGGGACTGGGGCTGACGGGTGATACACAGGCCACTCTTCGACCCCGGGAAAAGAGTACTGCTGCAGCCTGAGAGAATAACAGTCACTCCATCATCCGATAGCATGGTGACAAGAATACAATGCTGAGGGGAGAGGGAAATCTGTGAGGGTCAATGACTATGTGAAGTATTGGTCGGAGTTGAGCGTAGAAGAAAAGAATAGTGAAGTGAAGAGACTAGTGTTGGTCAAATTGAAAAGAGGAGAGACGTTTATTAAACCGAGACATACCTGGACTTGAAAATTCAGAGCGACTCAATTGAATGTGAGCCCACTGTGAGAAGGTGCAGTTGTCCCCATGGTTCACTCTACAGATATAGTGGCCCTGGTGGACTGGGCCCAGAGGAGAGAGGACCAGGTCAGCTGCACTCCCCGTACCCCCCAGTATCTAGAACACACCAGGGAATGCATTCGATTTAGCACTATTCAGGTCCCAAGAAGATCATAGAATATAAGAGGTATTACCCTGCTGCACAAAGAAGTTAAACTCGTTTTAAAAAATATAGACATTTTTCTGAATCTGTTTGTTACAGCTGACCTTGAACTGATGATATTGTTTAAGAACAATTCTAGTTATGTTATATGCAGGTTGTGGAAGTGAGATCCACATCTCCACACTATTAATCACTTCCACCTGACCATTAATCATTGGTATTTCCCTTGATTATTTCCCTTGATCATTGGTATTTCCCTATTTCCAGGCACCAGCCTGGAAATAGGGAAATAGCAGTCTCAATCTGCAGTCTTAGATTGAGTTGGTTGCCATATGTCTTTTATTTATTTTAAAGGAACAACACTGACCTCTCAATAGTTTTAGACCCGAGCGCCCCGTTGTTTTTTAGTTGTCTGTTATTAAATGTTGATTTTTTTTTTTTTTTATCTCAAAAGGTTATTAAAGATGATTAAATGGACACATCCGAGTAATAACTCACAGTAACAAATACAGCTTTGTATTATTGTATCCCTTCCCGGTCTTTAGATTAACACCTACTCGGGCAGCACTGCCTTTGTATGGTGCTGACTGGACTGGAGTCGTTAGAGGGAGATTTTACAAAAAAACGGAGAACTGACCTGTTCTTTTCCTCTGAACCACTGGTAGCTGAGGCCCGCTGGTCCGGCCGCCCTACAAGAGAGGACCACCCTGCCTCCTTCTAAAGCCTGTTGAGACTGAGGCTGGATGGTGATATGAATGTTTTCCATCACTGCAATACACACACACACACACGCACGCACGCACGCACGCACGCACGCACGCACGCACGCGCGCACGCACACACACCCTTGTCAAGAATTGTTGAAGCTACTTTGTGGTTGGCTTTTATATACATCGCTCTCATCCTCCCATCCATTTTTGAAATGACAGAAAAGACTGAATAAATGTATTGACGGCTGTGTACCCGTGGCAGTCAGGTACTGGACCGCATGCTGGTTGTCCATCTTCTTCAGACAGCTGAGCAGGAAGGCCAGGGAACAGGAGCGGTCAGCCAGCCTGGCCAAGAGGTAGCGAGCTGGGCTTCCAGAAGGGCTCAGCACCTGTACTGAGCAGCTTGTAAGCTCATTCTCACTGCGGACCAATGAAAATGTGCATAAGTGCTGTTTACTACAATCACTTGGGGATTCATATGCAAAACAAAAAGGAATTGCTTATCTTTTTAAATGAAATATTAGAAGTACCTAATATTGTTCTTTACCTGCAGCGGAATTGAGGATGCTCATTCGCAATGTTTGCCAGTTGCCTCCATCCACGTGTGCAGTTGTCCAATATCTCACCCAGCCTGCTGAGAGCATCTTCACTGAGAGTCCCCAGGTTTCTGCTCCAGTCTCCCATCTCTCTTCCACTCAATCACTTCTCGAGAGTGATGAATCTCTGTGTGAGTCAGAGGCTCTTGGGTACCAGTGGCGCTTCTCATCCTTTGATTGACAGTGACGACATGCAACAGTAGACACATTGTTTCAACTAATGTCACTTGTTGTTGAAAGTGTGGAAATGTTTGACCATAGTGCAAGCTCACTTAGTGGTAGTGGTACAAGAAGGCCAGTGTTGTTTTAAAGTAGTTAATGGATTATCCACATGGATAAATGTGAAGCCTCAATGAGCATAAAATCAAATAGTTTAATGTGTTTCGAAATTAAGTTATTTATTTTTTGTAGGCTATTAAGTATTATTATTTTACATCATGAATGAGTTCATTTAATACAGATACATTTGCTGTTTCGAGCTCATTCTCAACACATACAGTCTGACCGTACCCAAAGGTTGCAATACGCAATTGAATGGCTAGGCTAACTGTCTGCAGCACCTGTAGCACATGTGTTGTAGTAGCCTACGTTGTACCTGACATCAGGGGAGACGGAAGTATTTTTTTTGCATTGATAAGTAGCCTAGCCTATGAGTTTAATATTGACGCCAGGTCATCCCATAAACTAGATTAGTCGTTAATTAAATTAAATTGGCTGGTCTATAATGGAGTGAGCGAAATATATTATTGTACTCAAGAGCATCTGCATAAACGCTACATGCTGACAACCAGACGAGGCAATCTGCTGAATTTCTTTCGGTAGACTTTATATCCCGAGGCATTTAACCCGGTCGCTTTAGAAAGAAAGTGCTATATTTGAAAGAGAAAGTCAATTTGACAACGGAGGAGGGTTGTTATTATTTTTACCTTTTAAAACAAATAGCTTTAATACACACTATCCCGAAAATACTATTGTCAATAAAGACATTTTAACTCACCAAATCCGCCCGTAATATCAGTCCAGGTCCAGTTTCACACATAAGCAAAAAATTATGTTCATGCTACTCTGGTGGGGCATGCCTTAGGCATAGCACTTCTCATTTCGTTTCCTCAAATATGCCATGCCGATCGTCTACGCATGTTTATTTGCATCTACTTTTACCCCAACCGAACAGGAGTTCTGCACACACATAGTACACTAACCACCAAACCACAGCGGACGCGTGTCGCACACATTTTCAGTCACAAAATTATCAGTCACAGAATTTATTTGTATAAGTCAATCAAAAGTCAAGTCTCATATCTTATATCCAATACATAATTATGTATGAGAGGGGGGTGGGGGAAAAGAGGCTTTGTAAAAAAAAAAAAAAGAAAGAACAAAGAACATAATAACAAAGACAGTAATTGTATCCGAATTCTACTTGGTTTGAAAGATGAGTGAAATGTGTATCTTCTGAAGTCTTAACAGAAAACAATTACAAGGTATAAGTCATAGGAGAGAAACCTATAACTTCTTTCCTTTATGCAATCTGTTATGGCGCAAAATGCTTTCTTTTCTCAGACGTTTCCAATATTCCCAACTGTCTGGTTCCCGATCGTGTAAATTCGTGACCGGTCCAAGTTGTATCTGGTATAACCTATGACAGACAAACAATAATAACATATGAGGAACATCAAACATGTCACATCATATATACAGTACACTTCTTAATAATTTGCTATTATTATTATGCAAATTATATTGGTGTTGAGATATAATGTGTATCTCTTGGGGAACAAGTTCCCATTTTCCTAAATACAAAATAAATACTGGGCCAGGCAGTGATTTTCGGTTTGGTATTGAGACAGGCCGTTGGATTTGTAGTTAACATTCTTGATTTCTCATCTCATTCTTCTATAGCTAAAACTGGAAAATGGCTTAAAAGAAATGTTAAATTACCACTCTGGGTATTCCTCGGGAGACTTCAGTTTAGGGTCTTCTCCCTGCTTAAAGATGTTGACGCCAACAGCATATGTTGTGAGCCTTTCAGTATCCTTACACACTT
Source organism: Merlangius merlangus (assembly GCA_900323355.1). Classification (NCBI taxonomy): domain Eukaryota; kingdom Metazoa; phylum Chordata; class Actinopteri; order Gadiformes; family Gadidae; genus Merlangius; species Merlangius merlangus. The sequence goes on from OOFH01049729.1 coordinate 13,549, forward strand.
CAGGACCTGTCAGTTCCTCTTTCACCATGCCTTTTCCTTTCCCTTTGGCCGCTGGAAGGAGAGGTACAATACATTAATCTGTATCAATGGCACATGACACAAACATACAGTTTTGGACTATTCTAATGGTTGACTGTTCAGAAAATTACAAAGTAATACACCACAGTAAGATGCAGTAAAGTTATTCCAAGAATCCCAGTGGGTACTGCAAGTTCGTGGTATCCCTTTATTTGAGATATGTCTAAAGCCGAAGAAAATACAAAACTACATTTCACGAAAAGCAAGACTTGCAGGCTAATTTAATTGACCCTGGACGATTATGAATAAATCCGTCGATGTAGGTAAGCACTGTACATCATCGGTGTTCAGGTGAACATGTATGAGAACGTATTATCGCTGCACATTAGCTAATTGAAGTGCATTGTAAAAGACCATTCGTTACAGGTAAAGGCATGCATATATGTAATTTCTTACCAACTTTTTTCGCATAACCGCAGACAGGGATTCGGTGAACAACATTATTACTACAAAGCCCCGTTTTTAGGTGGGTTGGAAAACATTTAGCTAACAAAGCGGTCCTGAACAAACTGTACCCTGACATTTTTAAGCGTATTTAAAAACATAGGAGGACACCATGCATTTGTTTGACATTCATACTTTTTTGCTTCCGGTCTATTCTTTTTTTGTGAGCTTGAACATTGCTGTCATTATCATTAGCGCCCCGTGTGGGACGGGAGGCGCACTCCGCAATCAACCATGTCACGGACGCTACGTCCATACTTTTTACAGTCTATGGTTGCATACTAACTTTATCAATTGCATTTGTTTTACCTTTTATTTTCCCAAATCCCAAATATGTGCAAACTGACATCTTGTACCTCTGCAGAGTTTACGTCACTCTCTAACGTTCACAACGTAACCTCGTTCCAAGGCGTTCTTGCCTGCCTACAGAATGCTTGGAGTGGTATGCTGGATATCTGCGTTATTGGCGAGATAGAGGGCGGGACTTTCAGTTACAAGTGTTGCGGGGCAAAAGAAAGGGAGTTTCAATAGAGGGATATCCGTTTCATCCGATCCCTTACATGTTCGGATATTATTCCTTTGTCAAACTAGTCCAACAAACACAATTTTTATTCTCTCTTAGTTGTTGCCATTCTTGTAATTCTCTTAATCTTCTCGCTCAAGGGACTGTCAACCGCCGTACACAGCTAATAGGAACAGAGACCGGATGTAATGCTTGATCCCCTATCCGGCACGTCACAACATTAACATGACCTGTGTTGGTTGTGCTCATATCCGATAGAGGGCGACCATCGCTAATTCTGACATCTTCATAAAAACAAAGCAGAAGAAAAGTGGTGGCCTGGCTTTAGCTTCTCCAACAATGTCTGATGAATACGCCGCCGTTCAGAAAGGATCCCTGAAATTTAAAGGGTTGGGAGATATTTCTAAAGGGAAAAAGTAAGCACTATTTATTTTACAGCCACATGGATTTCAAAAGAGAATTTGCTTAATAGTTAGCGAGTTTGTCTACCCTGTGATGTAACATAGCTAGCTCATCGGAGGTAACGTTAATGCTAAGCTTCATCCTGTTTATTGTTGGTGTACATCGTCCGATTAATATTCATTTAGACGAACGAACAATTAAAGTATTGCTTTGGGCTAACTCTAGTACAATACATGTCGGAAACAAACGTATCGTCGGTGTTATCCATGGGAGTGTACCATGCTTGAAGTACTGGGCTCATAAACAACCATGTCGGGTTTGTCCCCGATTCATTGGCATCAGAACGTGACTCCATACAAATATGAAGACAGTCTCTAAAATGAACCAGCCATACCCTGAATAATCAAAGGTTGTTAGCCTAAAGGTTAGCCCTCGGCTGCATACGAAGAATAAGGCCTACCAGACATTGTCCTCCATACCTCCATCTAGAAATGTCCTGGTAGGGATCAGACAATTGTCATCTAAAATAGGGAAAGCAGTTTCTCGGATATACGTGCTGGTCAATATAGACTCATGACCTATTGTATAACTTTACGTTTTGTATTGATCAAAAACAGTCAGTTATATAAAGCTAGTTTGACCAGGATATACTGTGGGACAATTCGATTCCTGGTCGATGTTTTTAATCTACCACTAGTATTCATCACGAGGGATCAAGAGAAGGAGCTTGTGCTCCACTGTCTTAATAACCATAGCTATGTTTTCCAGGAAGAAGAAGAAGGATAAAGAGAAGAAAAAACGCCTGGAGGAGCAGATTTTGACGAATCAGTATGACGAAGGGGGGGAGACCCAGAAAGGATACGTTGACAAGAGGACACCAGCTCAAATTGCCTTCGATAAGACTCAAGAGAAGAGGGTAAGTGGTCGATTCAGGATTTGCTGGGCATCTTATTAAAGCTTTACAATTCTGATGTTATTGGCAGAAACTATTGTTGTTAAGAATTTGGGAGAACTTAAACTTAATGGTGAACATATTTAATTTACGAATAACAATCATTAAACTTCCGTTTTTTTGGTTTTAAAATGGTCAGTCATGTAATGCAACAGAGATGGAGTTCTCTCTCCTGATTGGATGATATGGGAGCGGGTTGCGTTCTGTGTTTACTGCAGAATGGAGGGTCTTAGAGACCCATGATTCTGACCAAACACTCTAATAAGTGATGGCTGTCTGAATATAGAGCTATTTAACACTTATTTTAACAAATTATTACTTACACTGCTTTTTAATGATCAAAGATTAGGAAAAATATTGGCAAGTCTGAAACCAATTGGAATTGCTTGACAAATTACTCCGTAATTAATTTCTTGAATACTTTTATTATTTTTCATGCATATATAGAACATATTGCTCTATGAATGTGGTTGAGGAATATTTCAAAATACAAAGGCATTAATAGTAGTTCTGAAGCATTCCTTTTAACCTATTTTTCCTAACTTATCTTTCTTTTCAGCAAATGGAAAGGATTCTAAACAAGGCATGCAAAACACATAAACATCGAGTTGAGGTAAGACTGGAATACACCTGCCTTCTTTCAATGATAACATTGTTATTTTGTAACAATGGTACAAACAAAATGGAAAAACATTCATAGCTGTTTCTTTTCTCTTTCAGGACTTTAATCGCCATCTGGACAATTTGACTGAGCATTATGATATCCCCAAAGTCAGCTGGACCAAATGAAAAGGAGCAGCGGTTCTTGACTTTTATTTTGAAATTCCAATTTGGCTTTATTTTACTTTTCTTTTTTTTTTTTTACTTCGTTTGCCTATTAACAATATTTACTGTTGATTTATATTCTAGTTGATATGTATTTTCTTTGGTAGAATTTGTCAAACAGAACACCTTCTGGTTTGCCTGGTTGTGCAAATATAAAAAAAAAAGTTTAGCCGAAAAGTTTGATAAACAATGTTTTCAGTAAGTTGCTGTATTAATAATTATATGTGCATAATGATTGTTCAATAAATGACAACGTCCATGTGATGCTGGATTTTGTGTTGCTCCAGGCATTCTAAATTAAGCAACTGAAATGCATTTCCTTCAAATAAATTCTTTGTCATTGATTATTTGGTTGTTAATGCACATGGAAAACAATTTATTGAACTGAGTAGCCTTCAATCTTGCTCAAAGTAATGGCCATTTATTAGTATCTGGTTACAAACACCATTTTGCTTTAGCTTAAAAATTGCAACGTTTAACTGTAGTTACTGGTATAACATGCTACACTGGGTACATACATACTTGTACGGATTAATGCAAATAAAGTAGTGCATAATTTAGTTTAACTTCATTTGACATTTCAAGTTTCCATGTATGGAGTAACGTTAAAAACTCGAATGCTGATGTTGCTGCAATTTAATGTCATTAGTTGCATGTGAGCTTATCATGTCGGTCAAATATTGGTATGCTTGTAGCAAAACAGGTGAAATTAAACCTACCCGGTGACAAAACTATCAACAGTGAATTATTTTTTGGGGGGCCATTTATTTTGAAGACCAAGGTCACAGTTTACCGGAAAAGCTAAAAATCTTCACCGCTGTGTTCACGCGGCTGCTAGTACATCTCGCGGTAACCTCCGTACAGCGTAGCGTTAGCTTGTAAGCTAACATCATCGTTTACAGGTTTCGTGTCGGCCTGAAAACATCAATCCAGAAAGACACAGAAACGCATAAATATCCAACCTTTTAAAGGCTGCAAAGAGGAATAAGAGGATGCCACACAATTTTCAACCCGGAGATCTGGTCTTCGCTAAAATGAAGGGGTACCCCCATTGGCCAGCCAGGGTAAGCAAGTACAGCAGCAACCCGGAGTGGTGAAGGGGTGGGCGGACGATGAAGATCTTGTGCTTGGGACGCTGGAGAAGGTTCTATGAGTATTGCTGGGAATGTCTGCCATGTATACCGCAAAATGACCCTCGTCAATTAAGTGATAATATGTTGCACTTTGTTTAAGAACTATGCGTGTCATTACCCTTATTTGGAGAAGATGCACTTGGCCTTATCTAAACACAAATGTGCATTTGCAAGCTAATATTACTTTGGAAATGAAGGGTCGCTTTTGCATTCATCTGCATTCATATGCCAAATGTCACGTTTAAGGTAATATATTATCAGTATTTATCCTTGGTCCACTATTCATAAAACAGTTTGTTGTGATTGGGATGCCCCATTACTTTAAATATCTTGAATATGAATAGTAAGTAGGATGCAGCTAAGACCGCGAAGACCAAATCCAATTAAGAATTATATCTGTGTCGTCCAATTCTTGAATTTTCACAGATTGAAGATGTGGCAGATGGTGCAGTAAAACCACCACCAAATAAAATTCCCATATTCTTCTTTGGTACACATGAAACGTGAGTACAGCGTGATCACTAACGAGTTACAATGATCAACTATCTATTGCATACTATTTGATGGTGTTCATAAATGAAGTGTAAGAATATATTCTTATAATCATGGAGGGTACTCTATGTATGCACTTTTATGACTTAATGTTCAATAACTCAATTCAGTCTCCTTGTACATATTGGATTCTAGATACATCACAATATGAACCTTTTGTGTGAAAAGCAATGCCAAATAAGTAAATACAATGTATAATGTCCACTTGATGAGCTGCTACAGTCTGCACTTGTCCTGCTGGTCTTATTTAACATATTGTTTAACGTATTTGTCTTCCATAATTATAAGCACATGTTCTTGTTCAATCATCAATTTATCTCAATTATCTCTTCCTTCGTTGTTCCATAGTGCCTTCCTTGCAGCGAAGGATCTTTTTGCGTATGAAAAGTGCAAAGAGCGCTATGGGAAGCCAAATAAAAGGAAAGGATTCAATGAAGGCTTATGGGAAATCCAGAACAATCCACATGCCTCCTACAGTGCCCCACCGGCAGTAAGTCAATCAGAAATCCTACATTCTATGTAAATTAATGTAGAATTACAGTCTTTTCCGATGGCTCTGATAATTGGGGTAGTATAACCGTATTTAAATAAAACATAACAATGATGAAAGGCGCAGAGAGAATGCCAGACGTAATCAAATGCTTTTTCTCTTTTTATTTCATCCAAATGATTTGTTCCTTTGCAGCCAGCTAGCTCGTCTGACAGTGAAGG
>OOFH01049736.1:0-11175 GCA_900323355.1 Merlangius merlangus
AACCCTGGTGTCCAGTTTTATAGTGTACCAGACGTTACTTGTTTGTTATCGTAATAGTCTAGCAATGATTTTGTTTTAATTTGATTGGTTTTAGGGGTTATTTTTTCGAATGAATGCTTTAGTGGTTTTATTTAGATAATTCCTTTAATAACCGGATCGTCCTGCTTTCCCCTCTCTTTCTGCGGCCACAGATGGGTCGAAAATGTGCCGGTTGCAGAGAGATTCCTGGAAGTTTGGCCCATGATTCGGAAGTATGTTGATGCTGCTGAGGAGAAGAAGGTCCAAAAACCGAACACTGCCTCTTATGACGTCATCCTGGCAGCACTAGGAGATGCACTCTTAATGGCAAAGCTTCAATTCTTCCTCGCCATTGCGAGAAGTTTTAACCCATTTCTTGTTAAATACCAAACAGATGAGCCAGTGTTGCCTTTTTTGGCAAAAGATTTAACTGAGCTTCTGTTGGTAAGTAAGATTTTGATTAATTATTTTAAAAGTAAACCTGTATTAATTGATTGAATGGCTGGGTAACTATCTGCTTGTTATCATCATCAGAGTTTACTGAGGCGATTCATTAAAAGGGAGCTCCTACAGGACCAAAGCCCTCTGCAGCTCATTCATTTGGACATCTCTGAGGAGAAGAACTGGGTCTCCCTCAAAAGGGTAGACATAGGCTTGGGGGCTGAATCTGCCATCAAGGTATTTTCAGTGTTTATTTGTTTTGTGAGTTGAATTTGTGAATTATGATGCCTGCACAAATCAACTAGCAATTACAGTTTGTTCAGTATTAATATTATCATTAGTATTATGTAAACATTTACTTTCAAAGAAAGCATCGACTATATGTTTCTTAATGTTTCTTGATAGGCACTCCTGGGCAAACCAGGAACCAAGATAGGGGAACTATCTGTACTCAGCCTGAGAAAAGAGTGTTTGCAGTGTCTGATTAGGATCGTAAAGAAACTGCAGGAAAAGTCCCCGTTGAAATTCCCCATTGTTAGGCAGATTTCCTGCCTGGATCCCACAAAGATGGTCAAAGCTCCAGAGTGGTGCATCGTACAGATGAAGGCATTAGTACATACTTTCATCCAGGGGCAGCAGCTGGCAGGTGGCATTGCAGCTGGTAAGAAAATATTGTATAGGGACAGTAGAAGTGGATAAGTTATTCAAATTGATCGAGGTCTTGTGCTAGAAATCTCATTTGTGGTTTTCTGCCTTTTTAATCTAAGAGGTGTAAAAAAGTGTCAATGATCAATTTGTAATTTAGGCAGGACTTCCGTGCCCCCCAGGTTGAGAACCAATGCTTTAGATACTGTTGTGTATCTATGATGTACTGTATGTACTTTTGTTGAATGGATGATGAAGCAGTTGACTGGAATGTGTTAATGTAATGAATATATCTTCATTTGTACCTGTCAATGTTGCAGGTGATGTCATCATTCAACAATTCACATCCTTTCTCTCTGTCGTGGGCAGAGAAGATGAGTTGGTTTCCTTCCAACCCCTGAGGCAGCGTCTCGATGTCTTTCTCCACTCTAAACTCTGTACGTCCCACCCTGACCTGCTAAAGTTCTGCCAAAGTGCTCTCCTCCTTTCCCATGGACAGGCCACAGGGGAGAGAGGCTTCTCGGTGAATAAAGAGGTAGAAACGTGCAACCTCCGTGATGAATCTCTCGAAGCCCTCAGGTTAATCTGTGATAAGGTAACTGTTTGTGGTGGCGTTCTTAAAGTTCCTCTGACCAAGGAGCTCCTGGCCTCTGCTGCTTCAGCGAGGTCACAATACAGGCTATACCTTGAGAGTGAGCGGAAAAAAAGGAGAGCACCACACAAGAGCTTAAGAGGAAAGCAGCAGAGAAAGAGCTTGAGGACCTCCGGAACCAGCGGCAGGTACTCAATAGCGTGTGCCATTCACTTGAAAATGATGCCGACAAGTATGCAGAGATGGCTGAGGGAAAGGCAGGAACAAAGATGGCTGAGCTCATCACAAAATCCAACTCTCTTCGGAGAAGACACAGGGACAAAAAAGCAGACCTTCTCCAAGTGGAAAAAATGATAAAAGAAAAAGCCACACAGCTGAGGCACTTGTGACTGCAATTTTAATTAGCAACTCGTATGTTTGCCTGTTGTTAATATTATTGGTTATGTTCTCTCTCTCTTGGTCATTTTTTGTGTCCAGTGTTGAAGTTATTAAGTTGTTTGTTAATAAAATACTATTACAGTGTAAAGTTGCACCCTTATTGCCATTGATTGAGGCCCTAATTTAACCATTTTGTTTGTAAAGGTCCAGTCTGTCTTCTAATTGTCATGGAATTGTTACTTTTTGACATTAAGTAAAAACCTATGGACCAAGGCCGGTTGGGACACCTTGATTAATCCAACTCCTATGTTAGAGTTCCCTCTTACTTCAATGTAGCTCTCTCGCTGGCCCTAACACAAACACTCACATACACCGTGTGTGTGTGTGTGTGTGTGTGTGTGTGTGTGTGTGTGTGTGTGTGTGTGTGTGTGTGTATATATATATATTTTTTTTTTTACTTTAAGCTGCTACAGTTGAAGCTTGAAGTCGTGCTGGTAGTAAAAAAAATTGTGACGGTAGTAAAAAGGTAGTAAATTCAACTTAAGAATCTCTGTCTAAACCCTGTACTATACCCATCCCCCATCCTACATCAAAGGGCATTTTGAGCAGCTACCCTCCCCCACTTGTGGTTTGACTTGGATTTTGAAAAATAACAATCCTTCCTTCAACTACAATTCTACATGAGACAGCAGTATTTACGACACCAGTAAAGGTAAGGACTTATTAATCTAATCACTTAGGCAATTTAAATCGCTATACCATCATATTTGTTGATTAAATTTATAAATGTCGATTTATTTCTGTAATGAGAACAGAGGAATGAACAGTCAAATTGCTTTCAACCTAATTGAAGAGCATGTTAGAGTTTAATGTTCAAAATAACTGCTGCCCCTGTTTATTCCCATAATATAAAAGATAAGGCATTATTCAAAAGTTATCTTAGGCAAATGACAAATGACTTTGTTCTAGTTAGATGATGCCTCGATTTGCATATGAAATCGGTTTTCTGTGCTGTATTGACCAGCTAATCTTTTAGCTCTGAAGCTAGCATTAACCTTGCAAACCCAATTAACATGAGCTTGCAGTATTTCTACAGCGTGCAACCCAGCAGCACCATAAAAGCAAGTGAGAAAAGTTTTGCAAAGCTAAGCATTAACCCATTGGTATGCAGCTCGGTTCTAGGATTTAATAAGATAATGTTGATAGTTAGTGGTTATGTTGCCAATGTTTGCTGACAAAGCTTGACTTTAGCATAACCTAAAATAATTATTCTGAACATTGTCTTTGTTGTAGAAGTCATGGAATGTGAAGCAGAAGAGCTCTGTGATCAGGTACATCTCTTTTTTTCTGTCAGCATTTTATTTGATATGTGCACAGATTCAGTAAATATATCTGAGCCGACTGTACTCCATGTAAGGTGGCCACCTGCAACCTTTTTTAAACTGTTGGCTCTGTTTCTGACTTGAGGTTTTACCACTGCTCAGGCTATACATTAGAGCTTTGACTTCGAACTTCGTGATTCAAATATAATTCGAATATCAAAAAAAATAAATCAAAATTCAAACGAATTTTAGGCAGCCCTTAATTTTCGAACCTGTTATGGGCAGGCCAAGAGGGAGAGACGTCGGAGAACCCATGCAGTGTATTCATAATATTGTAATGACCACGGAAGAGGCAGTGAATGAAGTATTGATTAGACAGCGATTTATTAAAAACATAATAAACCGTTGGAACACGCAAGACCGGTAACCATAGCAACGCCTGTAAACAAACCTCGCAAAGCCCAATCCAGGGCTGAATCCGAATACTCATATAGTATGCATTTTGTAGTACGCCACGAATATAGCGAGTTTGAATGCTCGGTGTGCATTGTGTTGTACGGAAAACGTTTCCGAATGCGTACTACCGCCACAGTATACAACGGTAGGGAGGTCACTAACGAAGAAGAGATGGCTGACCCGACACTACCAACAGCGGCTTAGAAAGACGTCATAGAAAGCGGCGAAAAAAAGAGACATTAAAAAGAGTAAAAATGTAAAGTAAGTAATTAAGTAAAAGGAGACATTTTTAATTTACTAGCAACGATGACAAGACGGAAAACAGGTAATTTATCGAGGTAATTTTGCCGGCATCTGAGGGGAGACACGTCATCTCCAAACATCCGGTGGAGTTACGGCGGTGTTCGGAAGAGTTCAGAGGCGTTCTACGCAGAGCTGTAGACCGTACTACACTGTCAAGTGTAGTACTACACTGTCAAGTGTAGTACGGTCAAGTAGTAGACACTGAACATAAATAGTATGTACTAAGTATTCGGATTCAGCCCAGGAATTACTGAAGACATTTAATGGTCAAAATATTATTAATAAATATTCGAATATATTCGAATACTAATATTAATTTAAAAGAAAAACCGTTGAATATGATTTTTGGCCAAAAGTCAAAGCCCTACTATACATTAAGTATTTGTTTCATTGAATTTATCAACGACTGCTTATATTTTCAGTTTGAAGAGAGAGATGAGCCCATGCCTGATATATTAAAGCCAACTGAAGAACCTGATGGGGTAGGTGTTTTATGAGTCCTTCCTGTTTTTTAGTTATCAGCAACTAATGTGGTTGCCAGATGCATATCTTTGGAAAGTGGTAATTCAGTTTCAGCACCCTTCAGTGCTTCACATGGGGGGGATTATTTTACATTTGGGGGGGATACATCACTACATACACAACTTCAATAGGTGGTACTAGCGCTGTCAACCTGCCACCCCCACTTTGAACAAGGCTATATTCCTATTACTAATGTCTTCATGCGCTATTCCTAACTGTACCGTAGAATACTCAAAGTCTCAAGTCTTCTTAATCTTTGTTCAATTGAAAAATAAGAAAAAATGCAACATTAATTTTATGCGAATAAAGCAAGGCAGGTGTGAGAATACCCCCTTAGTTAAAACCTAGAGACGAGCCTCTTATAAAACCAGCCATTTTATCTGCTGAGATATTTAGTTGCTTTGAAGTATATTGAATAATACGCATAATATGATGCATCCAATTTGTATGTTACTTTGAAATTGACTGATGATAGATTCTGGGAAGACTAAGAAGACGGATGGATGTCTTGCGCCGGCATCATGACAAATGCGAATTGAAGCCCGATCTGTATGAGAGGAACATACCTGTAAGTAGTGATGGGAAGACGAAGACTGTGTTTTTAACAAAAGTGGCATCAATCTTAGTTGCTTTGGAGAGTGTTCAAAATCATAGAAAAGAATAGAAATAGCTTGTATTGTCATTGTCTATAAAAATACAATGGCATTTGTGCTGGGCCTGAATCTCAAGAAAGTAATAAATAATCATACACATACCGTAGTTCCATTCATACACTATCTTACATGTAAGCAATTTACATGCATGCCATTATTAATATAAAATACAGTAATAAATAGTTAATAGTAATAACAGTAGTGAAAGCATGCAGTCAAGATTTCAGTAGGAATATCAGCAGCATTAAAACATAAGTTGTCCTGCATAAGATGTCTGATTATTACACAATTGAATTGTTAGGCTGTTAGGCCTAATGTATGATTTAGTTCAGTTCACCGATAGCCCTTGCATAGAAGCTGTTTTCTTTTCATTTACTCAAGGCAGTTGAAAGTATTATCTGATCTACACATCCTTGTGTAAGATGTGTGTGCATTGTTTTGTTGTTATAGGGACAGGAAAGAGAAGACAGATTAGTGATCCTTAAGGATCCATGTCATGATGGAGACTGTTTATCCGGACCATCTGTGTACCCGAACCCGTACCAAGACTCCACTTCCACTAGGAAGAGGCATGTGCAGGTGAGTGCATTAACAAGAACTGTTGCTTGCACACTTAGCCATTTGATCCATCTGTGATTTGGCATTCTTATTTCCATGTGTTGTTTGTTGTTGCATCAGCAGGAAAGAGAAGACATCCTTGACGCATTAAGTGACCCCAGCGGTGATGAGGACAAGGATAATGTGCCCAGAACATCTGAAGACTCCTCTGACGAAGAGCCTATTATGAAGAATGTGCAGGTACGTTTCCCTAAAGGTGTGAGAATCCTGTCGGAACAAGGGATAGGAATGAATAAGATTTGCATTGACATACTTTTAAGCCTTTTATCTGACACTTTTATCCAAGGCAACTTGCAAAAGAGTAGTCCGTGTAGGTATAATGTAACAAGGACATGTTAGTAAGCAAGAACTGTTGCTTGCACACTTAGCCATTTGATCCATTTGTGATTTCACATTCTTATTTCCATGTGTTGTTTGTTGTTGGATCAGCAGGAAAAAGAAGACATCATTGACGCATTAAGTGACCCCAGCGATGATGAGGACAAGGATAATGTGCCCAAAACATCTGGTGAAGACTCCTCTGACGAAGAGCCTATTATGAAGAATGTGCAGGTACGTTTCCCTAAAGGTGTGAGAATCCTGTCGGAACAAGGGATAGGAATAAATCAGCTAAGCATTTGCATGGAAAAATACATTAAAGTAGACATAAAAATGGTTCTTGACAATAAATCTTATACCGTTGGAAAGCCTAATAAATTCCCTAATAAATGGTGCCCAATTTGTAAGGAACATGCATTTATGGGATGAGCAGCAGAGGTGAGTATGTCGGTTGTCCAATCTTCACTGCCAATGCCAAACGGCTTATTCTGCCATTGATACTTGTTTGGTGCTGGGTGGATTGGATGATTGAAGTTTGAAGAAACAAGACATATTGCTCATTTAACAATTTAACAAACAGGAGCCTCAAACATACACATATGTGACCAAGGATGGTGACCAGCATGAGGAGTTGCCAGGCTGTTGTGGCTGTGTATGATTGGGCGAATTAAAAGTTACCTTGAATTTGTTAAATGAATAAATTGTTAAATGAGCAATATGTCTTGTTTCTTCAAACTTCAATCATCCAATCCACCAAACACCAAGCAATGGTCAATGGCAGAATAAGCCGTTTGGCATTGGCAGAGAACATTTGGAAACCGACATACTCATACTCTGCTGCTCGTCCCATAAATGCATGTTCCTTACAAATGTGACACCATTTATTAGGGAAATAAACAGGCTTTCCAACGGTGTAAGATTTATTGCCACGAAGCATTGTTACAGGGAAATAAGCGATCAAAAAATTTACAACATTTCCTCACTTTTTGTGCTTTGTTTTTAGAATGGAAACACATTATTTCCTTGCTTTATTGAACAATGGCAGTCTGTTCCCAGTGGAAGACGAGCCAAACTGTGACAAAGTCAACATCTACGATCATTCATATGAAAATCTCAGACTTTAAGATAGTCTGGCCAGTTGGGCGAATTAAAACTGACCTTGAAATTGTAGAAATTCTCTGTGTTAACAGGATCCTACTCAGGATCCTTTGCTTAGAAAAGGGTGGGGTCTATTTATGTGTTAGGGATACTGTCGCAGAAGTATCCATGGTCAACATTCTTGCAAATTTAGAAGAGTTGCATCAGATAACTCCACATTAGTATTAATAGTGTGCCCTTGTTCTTTGTCCTTTGATTTTCAAGACCAAATGCAGGAAAACTTACACGGCTGTCAGAGGAGAAACTGAACCTAGTAGCAGTGGTTCATTACGGGATAGCAAGGTGAAGAAGAGAAAGGATGGGTCAAAGAACTATCATGCTAAGAGGAACTTCTGCCTTTATTGTGAAAAATCATATGCCAAGATCGCACGTCACCTGGAGCAAAAGCACTCCAGAGAGAGCGAAGTAGCCAGTGCCCTGGCCTGTCCCAAGAAATCAAAGGAGAGAAGGGTACAATTAGACTTCATAAGAAGGAAGGGAAATCGCGCCCACAACATTGACGTGATAAAGGAGGGAAAAGGGATCATTGTGCCATGCAAACAGTCGAGCAGTGAGACACTGGACCCAAAAGATTACATGCACTGCGCCAACTGCCAAGGCCTCTTTAAGAGTAAGTTTCTCTGGAAACACAATAAAGTGTGCACACTTGCACAGAAAAGCAACAGAACGGGAAGAACCCGAATTCAAGCTCTCTGTGCAAATGCACAGCCAATTCCGAATGGAGTCAGCTCCAAAGTCTGGGAGATGATAAACAACATGTTTCAGGATGAAATAGCCGACACGGTCAAAAAGGACAAAGTCATCATTGCTCTCGGGGAGCAAATGTTCAACAAAAAAGGTGGAATGCAACAGGAGCACATTAGGCAGACCCTAAGAGAGCTGGGAAGATTGGTTCTAACAGGGCGCAAGGTCACTCCACTCACCAAAATTGAACAGTACGTCATGCCATCCAACATGGATCATTTAATCAAAGCAGTGAAAATAGTGGCAGGCTTTGATGAAGAAAAAAATGTCTTTGAAAAATCGAACCTGGCCTTAAAACTTGGACACAGCCTGAAGAAAATTGCTGATCTCGTCACCTGTGAAGCCCTGATAGCTGGGCATAAGGAAAAAGCTAATTCCACAGAAGACTTCCTTCAGATTTACAAAACACGATGGAATGAATACGTCTCTGCCTCTGCATACCGATCCTTGAAGCATGTGCATGAAGCAAAATGGAATGCGCCCCAGCTCATTCCATTCACCGAAGATGTGAAAAAAATGCATCTCTATCTAGACGAGAAGCAGAAGGAGTACTCTAATGTACTCTCTGGTGATCAGACATCAAAGAACTGGACCAAACTGGCACAAGTGATTCTGACTCAGGTCATCTTGTTTAACCGACGCAGAGAGGGAGAGGTCTCAAAGATGTTTTTGACAATGGTTTCATCCAGAACCAGTACACCCCTCCATGATGATGTGGCACATGCCTTGTCGGACATAGAAAAACAGCTGTGTAAATACTTCACACGCATCGAAATTCGTGGCAAAAGAGGAAGAAAGGTACCTGTGCTACTGACGCCGGTAGTAGAGTCGCTTGAATTGCTGACGAAGCAGAGATCTGCATGTGGAGTGCCGGCAAACAATCACTTCCTTTTTGCCAGGCCTGGTACCGTTAGGGTCAGACGCTATTCGTCTGTTCGCCCGAGTCTGTGGAGCCCAGCGACCAGATTCTCTCTCATCATCCAAATTGAGAAAGCAAGTGTCAACACTGTCAAACGTGCTAAACCTCAATGACACAGAGCTAGATCAGCTAGCAGATTTCCTCGGCCATGATATCCGGATCCATCGGCAATATTATCGCCTGCCAGAGGGAACTTTGCAATTAGCAAAAATTAGTAAGATCCTCATGGCATGCGAACAAGGACGCCTTGCGGAATTCAAAGGGAAGAGCCTTGAGGAAATCTCCATTGAGCCAAATGGTAAGATCCAGAGTTTAAGAACTGACCTATATTATTCGCCCAAAGATTGATAATTATTTATTAACTATTCTGCTTACCTTTTGTTTTGATGTTTATTCTTCAGAAACAGTTGAGATCCCTTCAACATCCCCCCATGCAGAATTGCAGGATGCAGACGAAGATCCTACACCGGGCGGATCTCCACAACCAGCAGGATCTCCCCTACCAGCCAGACCGCCGCTACCAGCCGGATCAACACTACCAGGTACCAAGTAACACCACATCAAATTTGCCTGTCTTCGCCAAAGCCTAACTAGACTGGATATAATATGTAGCCTACCCATTTTGCAAGAAAGATTTTTTAAACTTTTGGTACATTCTGCTGCTATTGGAATAGTATTCTAAAGATTGTTTAGCTTTAAGCATTTTAACCATGCTAACATGAATGGAGGAAGAAGTTGTCAGAGCATAGTGATAGCCGTTATGCACCACTACACAATGAAGTGGTGGGTCTGTCTCTGCTACAACATGATATGACCCATGTCGTTGTCCTGCTATAGGTCTTTCGTGAATGAAAGCCAGCTTCCACACTCATCAAATAAATTCGGAATAGTCTACTGCTTGAAACAAAACTTTCACAGTCTACAACTTGATCATATTTCCACCAAAAAGGCTACGATATAACCTTTAGGCTAGTCTACTGTAGACTGGGCCTGTGGTGTTGTTTGAAAGACTTAAGCTTGCTTTGTGGGTAGTTCGCTAGTAGTATGTGTGATAATTCAATGTGCTATGGAATTATGTAAAACAGTCAACACCCTGCATTCGTCTGCATTCAGAGTTAAAGGAATCTGAAGGTGGCATTGGCACTATGGTGCGCTCATGCGTTTCTGGCGCATGTAGCCTAACTAGCCATATTAATTACTAATTTTTTGTTTTGATGTTTATTTTTTAGAAACTGGTGAGCCCTCATTAGAAATGGATGACGTAGAACATCCATCACCAGGTATTACAACCACCCAATATGACTTTGATTATGAGTGCTCCTCAGGGTAGTAGTTGGCAGCCTGTAAGATCTGCTAAATTGTGCATGTGTTATGCTTCTTTAGAAAATTGGACATTTGAGATGAGATTTAACTCATCTGATGTCAGTATCTTGATCAGCCTGTTAATTTTAATGAATTTTAATCTGATCTGTCTCTGTTTGTTTATTTTCCCCTCCTATGATCTGCATACGCTACAAAGCAGCAGCTGAGATTTCAGGTAAGGCACAAAGTAATGCCGCGTTTCCACTGCAGGGTGCCGAACGGATCGGATCGCAAAGGTGCGGTAGGGAGGAGGCGGTATAGCCCAGCTCAGTTCCGAGGTCGCGTTTCCACTGCCGACAGTACCCTTGGTGGTAGGCCGGATGTCGATCGCCGCGGCAGCTACGTAAACATCGTAAACAACGTCTTCCTCCCCAAGAATGCAGACGAACGTCTCCACCTCCTTGTTCGCCCAAACAAGCTTTTTACGCGACATGTTAATTGTAAAGAATAATAACTCAAGGCTACTGTTTGTTTGTTTTTATCCCCGCGTCACCCGGAAGTGACGATTCTGTTGACCAATCAACGGAGGGGGGGTGTAGCTAGAATTTCACGGGACCCTTTCAGGCGTCTGGTCTCGTTTTGGGTACCGCAACGGAGGAGTCCCCAAAATGGGGCCGGAACGGGTACGGCAAAGTCCGGGTCACGCCCACTTTTGGCGGTGGAAACGCGACCCGACCCACACCTTTGCGATCCGATCCGTTCCGCACCCTGCAGTGGAAACGCGGC
>OOFH01049737.1:0-18236 GCA_900323355.1 Merlangius merlangus
AGGAGAGCTGAGCCGCAAGGCAAAGCTCTCGATCTATCGGTCAATCTTCGTTCCTATCCTCACCTATGGTCATGAGGGATGGGTGATGACCG
Source organism: Merlangius merlangus (assembly GCA_900323355.1). NCBI lineage: Eukaryota > Metazoa > Chordata > Actinopteri > Gadiformes > Gadidae > Merlangius > Merlangius merlangus. The sequence continues at coordinate 93 of OOFH01049737.1, forward strand.
AAAGGACGAGATCACGGGTACAAGCGGCCGAGATGAGTTTCCTCAGGAGGGTAGCTGGCTTCTCCCTTAGGGATAGGGTGAGAAGTTCAGTCATCCGTGAGGGGCTCGGATTAGAGCCGCTGCTCCTTTGCTTAAAAAGGAGTCAGTTGAGGTGGTTCGGGCATCTGGTAAGGATGCCCACTGGGCGCCTCCCTTGGGAGGTGTTCCAGGCACGACCAGTGGGGAGGAGACCTCGGGGAAGACCCAGGACTAGGTGGAGAGATTATATCTCAACACTGGCCTGGGAACGCCTCGGGATCCCCCCGTCAGAGCTGGTCAATGTGGCTCGGGAAAGGGAAGTCTGGGGCCCCCTGCTTGAGCTGCTGCCCCCGCGACCCGACCCCGGATAAGCGGATCACAATGAGATGAGATGAGACTTAGTCTCTAACGTTCCCAGGGCATGCATAATTTTTCCATAGCGGGATTATTCTGCCTTTTATAAATCACTGCCATACAAATACAACATTAATAACGGTGAAATACAACTTTCGGACAGATTTTTCAATGACAAAACAAACAAATCTATGTAAAACAAAATGGACTCTGATTACTTGTAAACAGGGTTTATATCTTTGCTATGCTCCAAATTCAGTTTGGATGTTTATTTTATGGACTTATGGATTCTTTCATGTGTTTGGTGGGGGGTACGATGGAAACAATCCTTGAAATAGCATTGGTACCAGACTTCAATGATAACACATTGCTTCCGTAATTCAGAAGTTATTACGTTAGTAAGTTATAAGAGTTTAAAATCAACTCTGGGCAAAATTCACCCTATAAGTAAAAATTCTTCTCATTTCAATTGACTAAGAAATGCTGTAACATAAGTAAAACGAGGCTTTCTGCAAACAAGGCTATTCTATTACGCTTAGAAGGGCGACATCGAAAAGAATGATTTTCCTTGTTGATCATTTGCAGTGAGCTGAAGAGGTTGTATTGAGTAGGTACCAGTCGACCACACCCAAACGATCCTGGGTTCGATCAAGACTGATGTTATTATCTGATACATTTGATACTAAATTGTTGCCAAATAAACTTTTATCGTATAACGTTTATGATTTTGTATAATTATAACTTTAGATTTGCAAGTCGAAGATCGAATCAGGAGATATAGTATGTTTGATTTTAATTTGCGCTTTTAACTTTGTTACTGTCCCTTTAAGAAAAAGCCAGGTCAATGGGGACACGCTCAAAAAGATAGATAAATTGACCGAGGTAAGGGAAATAAAATATTAACAGCATCAAGAACAAAGCGGAATATCGGTTTTGTATGCCGCAGAACTTTGTACTGGACTTGTGATAGCTCACAGGCAATACTAAACTTACATTTGATAAGATATTAACTGGAATATGCCAGGTTTAAAATAAAAAAATCCTTAATAACCATCAAACTACTTCTATGAAGAGGATATTTCTTAATTGATGCATCTGCTAACTTTAAGGATGTCAGTTGATGCGTACCATGCCAGGCATGGGTGCCTGAGGTATGGCTTCTAAAGGAAGACATTTACAACAGGGATTTAAACAGACCAGAACTATTTTAGTCGAGTATCGCTGAGGTGTTTCAGAGACAGTTGCTCAGTGGATGGCACAACTCTTTATGAAAAGAAAACTCTTGATTTGAAAAGCAGTCCTTAATTAAGCCTACCAATACAAATATAACATTATGCCCTCAGAGGGGGGTCATTTAAACAAAATAATTCTTTCCCTTCAAACCTGTTAATGCTTAACCACTGCGGCTATAGACACTTTAGATAAATCACACACAAAACGCTTTTTATATGGTCAGCTTTCCAATGTTTACTCCGACCGCAATTCGGTATTTCTTCAGGAGTCATAACTTATGACACTGGGAGTGACTTACCTTAAATCACAAGCTACCCATTCTTGAAGAGAAGCTGCAGCCTTTTGTTATAGCAGCAAGGTAAACCCTGCATTATGCCGCGTCATCCCTTTCCCATAGGATATCTATGTACACACACACACACACACACACCCAAACACATTTATCAATATATATATATATTATATACATATGATCTATTATGTATGTACGCGTGTGTAAATATACATATGAGAGCTGGCTAACAAAGATATATATGAGGGTTCAATTACCATCAAAACAAATCAAAGGCCAGATAACATTGACAGGAATCATATGAATCTACTGAACACTAGGGGGAATAATACGTGCCAAAGGTACATATTGTAGATAACTCGTTCAATGCCCATCCGATATTACGCCGTTGCAAATGTCACAAACCACTAGGAATGAACAGCGCATGCAGAGCAGGTATACTTACATTTCATGGTAACTTGCCAGTCATATGAAAGGCCATCTACTTTGGGCGGGATTGGCCTACTTGCAGATACGATGTGTGGCCTACATTAACTGTTGAATATAGTTCAGGTGGAGTTCATTGCTAAAAGGTCCAGGGGTTACTCCTACTTATAAAATGCATGTCTGATATCATAAGACACGTATCAAGCTCCTCGCAGATGCAATATTTAATAGTTTTTGCTAATAATTAATATTATGGAGATGATTGAGATAGTGCAGGTAATTGGACTTTTCCTAGGTTTTGGGGGATGGATAGTTACCATGGTGTCACTGCAAGACGAGTATTGGAAGGAATCGACGACGGAGGGGAGTGTGATCACCACATCCACCATTTATGAAAACCTATGGATGTCTTGTGCAAGCGACTCCACCGGGATCTATAACTGCCGGGATTTCCCCTCTCTTTTTGCACTTCCAGGTAAGACACAGAGCCGTGGAACTTCTATTACGACTGAAATGTATGCATCATGTGTGAGGCTGGAACATGAAAACAAACCCATGCTTAACTATTTTGATTAAAAAAAATTATAGACTTAGACAGACACATATGATTTACTTTGATTAGGGATACTTTTATATGATTAGGTAATAAGGCAAAGGTGTTTGGCAAAATAGCTGGGTTTGCAGTTTTTAAATGCAATTTATTTTTTTATCTTTAAGTCCCTGTTCAAAAATGACTACTTTGAGTATTAATGAGCGTACTGCTTTGATGATATTTAATAGTCAAAATAATATTTTGGTATCTATTTTGTTTTGATTTCTAACAGGCTGTTTCTCGTCCAATACCAAAACTGACCTACATATCCAACTGCTTTTCAATGATTCACTTGGTTTATATTTGTGAAATATTTACTTGCCTAATAAAACATCTTTAGGGACAAACTATGGTAAAAAAAATAGTGGGTGATTAATCATCAAAAACCCATAAACTTGACACTTTGTTGACTTTGACTCCGCTTAGACAAAACTATTGTTTGTCAAACTGCAAAATCCTCAATGCCGACAATACTATCCTGTCGTCAGTGACATAATGGGTTTCGCCATCAAACCAACACACAGCTTTGGTCCAAAATGCCGTCATTGACATATTTTTAAGGTTGGCTGAGGCATTAGAAGTGCCGTACCTGCTATTCTGTACAAACTATTCTGATTCCAGTCCCTATCATGTAGTAGTAAAGCTTTTGCTATAAGTCACCAACACTGACACAATGATGCCTAGTATGTAGTTGAGGGGAAAGAAGGAAAGTTGATTCCTCTCTAAGAATGAGTTAATAGTCACTTGCCGCCTATCTGTCATGTAATGTAATTCTTTATATGCTTTAATAATTTTTTCATCATTTTTGACTAGAGAAAAATTACACCATACCATGACTTTAGGGCTGCAACTGGCGTAGAAGATGATGAATTATTATGCTTCTAAATAGTCAAATAAGAATACAGAGTTTATTCCATTGTCATTATTAGTCAGTAGTCACTTGCTGTGTCTATCTGCTCTGACTGGCCTGTAAAGTAATTTCAGCTTTAATTATTTTTTCTAAATTGTTGACTAAATTACATTCATCTGTATGTAACAAAGGCTTCAACTAACGTGAACAATGAATTATGATACTTCTAAAAAGTTTATGATGAAGAATTATTCTAACTGCAAAACATTGCCATTACATATAGAAAAAAATTTAATTTGGAATTTGAACCGTGCATATACAATTACTTAATTGAATTAAATTAATTATTAATGAATTAAGACAATTAATAATAGATTCATAAGGGTTCTTATACCTGTCGTCATTGACATTTGTCATTAAAAGACGTCACATTTCCAGAGCCACCACTAGTCGACGCAATGACCCAAGGGCTAAGAGGTGGCCTACGTTTCTATACTCACTCATTATGCTAAATCTGGGAGGTCTTGCTGAATGGCATCGCTGGGTCTAGGTTCAACGCCCTCTGTAATCCTTAAACCCACTCACCCTCCCCAAAGTGATTTAACACTGTCCAAACGTTGTTTCTTTATTGACACACACCAAACTTAAAAGGGGTAACATGGGGTAACACATAACTGAGGTTAATTGAAGCACGTGGCAGGTCTGAGCGATGGGCCTCTTGGTCGTTCCTTGGATAAACAGATGACTCTCTTTGTAAACCTCTAAACAAAAGACGGTACAAAAAGTAATGAGAGCCCTTGGAGATTAATAATTAATAATAGTTAGGATTACCTCAGCATTTAAGGGGAGAGTAAGGGTTTTTTCCTTTGTCAGTTTCAGTTAGTTGTCATTTGCCTGCTCTGTTTGGCATGAAATGTGATTATTTATAAGATAATTTGTTAATTTGCTAATTTGTTTACTTGATTAAAAGATACACTCACTTTAGGGCTCAAATTAGGGCTCCAACTAACATAGACCATAAATGATTTTACCTCTAAATAGTTGATGATTAATTATCCTAAATTACAATAAAACACTTGCATTAAATATAGATATCGTATAACATTTTTTGAACAATTAAATACACAATTAATAATGCATTCATTCGTAAGGATATGACTAACGTCATAATCTGTACCAATTGGAAGAAGTTACATTTCCAGGGCCACCACTAGTCGACGCAGTGACCATGGGGCTACGAGGTGGCCTTCGTTTCTTTACTCACTGGCGAATCTAAATCTGCGAGGTCTTGCTGAATGGCATGGCTGGGTCTAGGTTCAACGCCCTCTCTAATCCTTACCTCCCAAGTGCCATGTTCATCGGCAACATCACTCACTCACTCATCACACAAAAACGCTGAGCGATACAGAACGTGATTTACACAATCTTTCCATGTGACCCCCCCTCTTCCGTGACCTCCACTGGCTCCGTGTAGTTAGCTTGCATCAGATCTAAGACAAAGGGTACTGGCCTACAAGGCGGTCAACAGAGCTTCCCCTGCCTACCGCCAAGCGTAGGTCTGTCTGCGGACCCCTGCTCGAGCACTCCGCTCAACTACCTCAGCTGGACACCTGGCACCGCCATCGCTAGCAAAGTCACAACAAAGTCAGAACTCTTCTCTGTTTTGCCATTGCGCATGTTGACTTATTCCCCCCTCCGCGTTTACTCTCCTATTCTATGAACATCCTTACTGTACCAAAGGCGGTATATTTTTGTTTCTCTTTCTTCTGACAAATTTACTTATTTTAAGTCGCTTTGGATAAAAAAAAGTCTACTAAATGCCCTAAATGTAAATGCGAATCTAACAACTCTCAAACATAGATACTTTTATTGACGCACTCCAAACTTCAAAAAAGGTAGCTGTCATGGGGTAACACATCGCTGGGGTTAATTGAGGCCCGTGGCAGGTCTGAGCGATGGGCCCCTTTGTCGTTCCCTGGATAAACACCCAAGTTCTCTTTGTAAACCTCCAGAAACGCTGTCAACAAAAGAGGGTACAAAAAGTAATGAGAGCCCTTGGGAGTTTAATCATTAATAATGCTTTTATTACCTCGGCATTTCGACGCAAGTGTTGCGCAGTGGTGGTTTCACTGAGGGTGACAGCCAAATCCACACACTTGTGTACACAAAGGTCTTGGAGAAGTAACACTATTTTTTTTTTTTACGTTTTAGAGGTTCGCGTTGAACCACCACGACGGACAGCTCCACACAGGTTTTGAAGTAACAAAAAAGCAGGAGAATGAATGCGATAGTGGAAGGTTTTGCGCTGTTCTTGGGATTCATTGGCTGGTTGATGGTCGGCGTTGCGCTCCCTAACCGAAACTGGAAAGTCTCCTCTGTGGATGGAAATGTCATCACCACGTCCACCATCTATGAGAACCTCTGGATGTCCTGCGCCACTGACTCCACAGGGGTCCACAATTGTCGCGACTTTCCTTCGTTGCTTGCCCTTAACGGTACGTGACCATCGGTGCATCAAATGACATTGTTTTGGAAACGCATAGATAACCTCTGCTCGGCAGGTTGAAATCTATTCTATTCTAATCTAAGGAATTTCTGATTCAATAAAATGTGCACACACATTAGTCTTATTTTGGTATTTTCTATTCTATTGCTTGAGATATAATATATCGTATGTACGACCAACTATATATATAAATAAATGTATATAAATAAAAATATATTCTGCATACACTATATTTACATAAATAGATATACTATATACTTTGCATGCAGATTCATTTGAGTTTGATGTTGATCTTTTCACTTTTGGGTATGGAAAACTTTCGAGGAGATATTATCGTTAGAAATATAATTTTTTAAATAAATCTAGCCTAGACTCTGTTAATACGTATCATCACATGGACTTATTATTGTACTTTATTTGTATAGCCCTTAATCACTGGTACAGTCTCAAAAGGCTTAACAGGCCATATATTTAGGACATTTATTCTAAGAAAACTCACCTTACGATGAGGTTAAAGAGATATTGCAAAGGGACAGCTTAGGGGACCATCTCACTAACTGTACAGTGAGAGACGCCCTCAGCAGCCTCAGATAATCTCTGGTGGATCTGATGATAAGATAGAGAGATAGGAGGATAGTAGGGCTAAGATCAATCAAACAATAAAATCCATTCAGGGTGCAAACTGATAATAAAGGATGCCTGATGTGTACAAACTTTATGCATGGGGTGTGACCATGTTACTGGGGAAACTGTAGTGTTTACCCACATCTTCAAGACCAGCGTTTGTTTTTTTCATGAGTAAAGACAGCCCACATCGTTTTAAATTTATGAATTTATATGGGCATATAAAGTCATTTTCTAGTCACATGCTATTTTTATAATCAGCATGTCTCCGCCCTCAACCAAGCCCTTTGGTTAGTTAATAGTGAGTGCCAAATCGATCTTCCTGTATCGTAAAAATGGTTTCATGATGTGATTAGGTTGTGGCAGAGAAGCTAGATCAGGATTGTTCTCTGATTTCAACCTTTCAATGTCTTGCATATAGGCCTGCCTATACGCAAATATAACAAAAATTCAATTCACCATTTCAATCTACTTGAACAAGTTAAAATCCTGACAGCCAATTCTAAGATCCTTAGATCCATTAATGCCAAAAAAGCATAAAACATAATTTAGTATTATTAAATGTAGTTCAGCATTAAAGGAACTGTAGGTACGACTTAAGACCTATTATTTAGGTAGAATCTTATAAAAATGGCATAGCCGTCAGTCAGTGAGTTTAATCTCCTATGTTTGTTTTGAGTTGACTGTGCCTGCCGCTGTTGAAAAAAAGTTTGATTTCAGCCTGCTCCCGTGTCATTTTTGGCCAATCAGGGCAACTTTTCTCTGATTGGTTTGGATAAATCCTTTAGCCTGACACTTTTCAATGGTGGAGAATTGTTGGGTAGGTCGGAACATTCTTGGTGGTTAAATCTCTTTTGTTCTTTACCGCTCTCTTTCTTTACAACTACATAATCATATCTACAGCGACTTTGTAGGATGATAGGGATGTACACATAACATGGTTAAACAAGTCATAAATAGTAATTTATAATTAATTCAGCTGGACTGGGTAGCACCAGCTAGTCTGTTTGTTATTTCCTTACTAAGTCCTTAGTAACTGCTAGTTAGTTTTGAAGGAGTTTGCACAATTTGGTTGCACCACTAAAATGCACGTTATAACTATAAACAACTTAGTAATGTGTAAGTATAATTCAAGCAGTTTGTTGTCCCTTCAAAGTGACAACACCCAAGATACGGATCAACAAGCTACAATGTTAACCAGGAAGTGCTTGAGAAGTCTGGAGAGGAAATCGATGTGCATGGCCCAGTCAGAATTAACCATGTTTGCTTGTACTCATGTACTCTAGAATAGCTTTGTGTTGTAAAAGAAAATGGGTAAAACAGCTAAACCGGCACATTATCCTGTGTAAAACAGCTGATCGCTGCACATTACACAGAGGACCGCAAATCCCAGCCACCCCGGCCCCCACAATTTTATCGATACATAAAATGAAAACCCTTTTGGTCACGAACTGCCAGCATATACACCATTCACACCTGTCTCGGGTTGGGTGTAAACAGGTAGGCCTAGCTTCCACTAAGTGCGACTGTAAGACTTGTTTGTGGGGCGCAACCCATTTTTATTTAATAATGCGTCTCATCAGGCACTAGTCTGAACTCACACTAAGCGAGCACCTGATTCTGTCTTCTAACAGGATACATACAGGCGTCCCGGGCGCTGATGATCGCGGCCATCGTCTTGTGGGGCGCAACCCATTTTTATTTAATAATGCGTCTCATCAGGCACTAGTCTGAACTCACACTAAGCGAGCACCTGATTCTGTCTTCTAACAGGATACATACAGGCGTCCCGGGCGCTGATGATCGCGGCCATCGTCTTCGGGACGTTTGGCCTGGTGGCCTCGCTGGCAGGAATACAGTGCACCAAAATAGGAGGGGACAACTACGCCCTCAAAGGACGCATCGCTGCCATCGGCGGCGTCTTCTTCATCCTACAAGGTACTGTATTGGAGGTGACTACCGGTACTTACTCCATGAAGCATTCCCATGCTTGATGACTATTGGTTCTCAAACTGTGGTATGCATACCACTGGTGGTAGGCATGCGCTATTTAGTGAGAAAGAAAGTTATATAATTATTTAAAAACATAATATCAAAATACTAGTACGAATGGAAATACATTAACTAAGAGATCATTCAAATTGGGTATAAAATAAGTTAAAGGAATAAATGTGCCTGCTGCATGAACTGTGCGTTGCTGAAAAGGGCAGGGCTGTATTTTGTTATACTGCATGACAGTATCGGCATACTACCATGGTACCATGGTGGTACTTAGGGAGACAAGTAATTTCAGAGGTGGTACGCGCTATAACAAGTTTGACAACCAGACTCTCATCAGCCTTGCAAAACACAGAGAGAGAAACAATATTTCTTCTCAGGGGCGTACCCACACACAGATGTTATTAGCCCAAGTGCCACCCCTCCTAAATTAGTCTGGACACAATACTCTGTTGTTGTTATTCAAAGGTCAAGAGGATGTCATGCTAGCATTAGATGAAGGCCTTGCTAAGGGAGCTGTACCTGCCACTTCTGCACATAAATGACAGGTTCTGCCTAACTGTAACCTACAGGATTGTGTACCATGATCGCCATTTCCTGGTATGCAGCCAACATAACACAGCAGTTCTTTGACGAGTTCTACCCAGGAACAAAGTAAGCTCACAAAGTAACAGCAAACTAATGCAATCCAATAAAGAAATACCCATATTGCATGAAGTGTGATATTAGACATTGTAAATTGAGTGTTATAGCCTGTATTATCATACATATCAAAGCCTAAACATTAACCAACGGTCTCCGTCCCCAGGTATGAGATCGGAGAAGGCCTTTACATCGGCTGGTCATCAGGCGTACTGGCCCTCTGTGGAGGGGGATGTTTAATGTGCTCTTGCAAACTCGACACACCCGAGGAAAAAAGGTAGAAATCGCACAACTCTCTCTTTCTCTCTCCCTCCCTCCCTCCAGTGGAGTCCAATACACTGAGGCTCATCATTTTGATGTCACATTGTCGCATTGCCCTTCCTGACGGGTGTGTTTGTTTTGCATCAGAGCGTACGTCTACCAGCCGTCTTCCAGGGGGAACCCCCTCTCTGCTGTCGGGTCCCCACAACACGCCCCCTCGATTAACTACGGACGCAACGCTTACGTCTGAGTGGTCAAGTGACGAAGAAGGGCTGAACCGGTGTTGTTTGTTTGTTGACTGATCACGGATATACCAACATGTTTAATTAATCCACAGGGTTGGTCCTTTATTGTTTATTGTGGATTCAGGTGAAGCTCTAGCAACATAACTACTGTTCTACTGTTCTCTGTTCTGTTGACTATTTATTATTACTATCAACAGTCCACTTTTGTCATTGATCTACATGCTCTTGCCACTTGTAAACCTTGGCTATTTGCTAATAAAATGAGAATACTGCTTCATATGTAGTCCCAGTTGGATAACGCAAACCCGGACCCATGACGTCAATGGTCCGAAACAGTTTGCCTTATTTTTTTGTGGGGATATTGGGGAATCTGGGATTCCCGCAGCACACTGTGTATGAAGCAGTACTCTCTGGTATTAGAAAATAGCGGGACTGTTCCCATCTAGGCTGGACATGATGTGTGTTGGGGGGAGTTTTGTCACACTCCAATAGGTACATTTGAACCATTTCAAAAGGTATTGTCCTTAATGTCATTAAGAGCATGAGAAACACTGCAAATCAACTGTTTGTGATATTCCAACTGAGAGAGTTCTATAGGTTAGCCAGACAACATAGCATTTGTCAGCTTCATGCATCTGGGATGCCCCTCAAAGAAAGGGGTTGGACCCATGCATTTACCAGGTGGACCGTAACACTGGCTGGGATTTGCCCCATCCTAGGTTTCCGACGGTCCCCCTAAAAGTAAATTTTAGAGGACTGGCCATCAATTTAATATTCTTCTGGGTTTCTAAATTTGTGCGCAAAAATCTATATTATGGTTGTCTAGCTTCCATGAAGCCATAATACAAAAAAGATGAGAATACATGATGCATAGCTGGCTGCACGTCTCTGAACTGCTGTTGACTCCCAGTGCAGCAGAGAGGAGCAGGTTTTGAATTTTAAAAATGTTTCATGCAAGGAGAGATGTGGGTGTTTTCTTAAATCAGCTCTTTCACTAGGAATAAAAAGGTATGTTAAGTTTATATTGCAGTGGTTCCTCATGGGAGTCCACTTTGTATTAAATCTGACTGTACTCCATCTGTACTGACGCCAAAACGTGTACAATTTGTTTTTTTTTTCTTTTCTTTTTTACAGTTGTATAAGTTATTTATAGGGTCAGACAAAATCAAATACAAATAAAAATTGATATATCTGGTTTGTTTGAAATTATTCAGAAACAAAACGTGATTTATTGACACATTATAGTATGGCTTAATCTATATGAATCCTTTGCACATTTTACACATATTTGGAAGCACAAACCATTTAACATCATTAAATGAATGAATTACTGAATAATCCTTTGATTTGCGAATAAGGCATCAATAACCAGCCATGGGATGAGTAACGTTGAGTTATATTTGTTGATTAAAGGAAACAGATTGAAGAAACAGATATTAAATAAAAAATGAGATGGACATTAAAACAGTCAGTTACAGTAGCCTACTGACCGATACAAGGAACAATGACTCACAGATCTTTATTATTTTTCTAGATACGGCATGCAATTGCTCCAAACTCCCTGACCCTCGAAACCAGTGGGATTACGACCCTCGTCTAATGATTGACAAAGACGATTACCTTCTTGGCATGCTCCACCGCCATTAGGCATTGATTTACTAACTTACTGTCTTGTGTTGTAAACCAGCACATACCAGTTTAAAGTACCTCATGTATGTCAAAAACACTCAAGATTCCTTGTACACTCACACACTCACATTCATACACTTACTCTCACACGATTCGATAGTATTGCGATACTTGGCCCACGATTCAATTTGGGGCCAAGGATTTCGATTCTGCAATATATTGCGATATAAGGGCCATCGCCTCAGGGATTTTCTTAGCTCTTTCAGAGTTTGGAGTATACTTTATCATTTTAGTTTGTTTCAAGGTAGGTTGATTTGGGGATAGGACAACTACTTTGGGTCGTTTCACCTCCTTCCCCATATTGCAATACTATGTGCTACTGTATCGACATAATTGCGTACGTAAAATATCGCGCTACTGAACAGAATCGATTATTCCCCCACTACTTACTCTCACAGTCTCTCACACTCCCTCAGTGAGTGAGTGAGAATATTCCCTCTGTGGACTGTGTGATTTTTCTCCCGGTGCATATGCACTTATGCATTTACATTTTGATTTGTCTTGATTCAACCTCTGCTGAGATCTGAACCTGGGAATGCACAGGAGAGGCATTAACTGGAAGAGCGGGAACATCACTTCAGTGTGTAAATGCTAGTAAAGAAACCTTGACAGCACTAAATTAACATCTAGTGGCCGACACTGGAGCGAGGCAACCCATCACGTTGAATTTTTTTAAGGACATGACAAAGAAAGGGTCAAAGGATCATGGAATGGCTCAAATGTGTTGTATAAAAGGAGTGGGACAAAAATACAACAATTAATACAATTAAGGTTTGGGTGGTATGAAAGTATTAAAGGGATACCAGGGTATTTAATAATATCAAAAGTATGATTCTCAATACTATCAAGAATACAATTGCTCCCCAGATTTTCCTAATACAGAGAACACACCAATTTAAGGAGATGAATACACAATCACACTTGTTTAACTTGTAATCCCTCCATGTCTGTTCTAAACATTGCTATTAAACACTTCACTGGTGATAATACATTTGCTAGTTCATAAACAAAAGCGGCACGCATCAGATACCTCACCTCTCGTACCACCAGTAAAATTAACAACACAATAACTGTAGTATTATTAACCAATCGCGTCAACCTTTTCCTAAGGGTCCAGGTTCTGTGAGCCAATCGGGGGTTGAGCCTGACCTCCCTTCTGATGCCCCAGTACTGTGAGCCAATGAGGTTCGTAGCAAAAATATATATTATTCGTTATCCCAAAATATTCGTTAGTTTCTGAAAGGTATTCTAATATCATATCAGTATTCAGATATTTGGTTTGTTTTGATGAACAATTAAAATGCAAAAATATGAATTGTTTAACATCTATGCATATTAGGGGACTGCAGGGAAGAAGGCTGGGTCACATTTCATCTGAATATCCCAGTGATGAAAAATTATGGAAGGGCCCTAGACGTTTCACGTCAACACTTCAGGTGAGGTAATGGCAGCCATCATCAGAAGCCAGAAGGGCCAAATATGGGCTGACCGAAACATAATTGGTTAGTTTGGTATATTCAAACATTATTTGAACGTTCCAGTAACATTTTGTCAGATGCCGTGTGAAGGACTCGCAACTGAAGCTCTGCCGAAAAGAAGTGGAACTCGGACTGAGGCGCGGATCTGAAAGCCACTGACGTGATCTTGTTGTTTTGTTATTTTGCTTTATTAAAAAGACACATTTGTTTAACCAATTAATTCCACTTCATACAAACAGTTGATACAAACTTGATTATGCAGCAGTGGTCCCCTCTTGCTACGTTTAAAGGCAGTAAATTATTCTCACTATGAATAGACTGTTTTTTCTTCACTGTATATATATTTGGATAATTGTTTGGAAACCTTACGAATAACCAAAGCTTGAACTCCTGTAATCAGGCTGACACTAGTTGGTAGAAGGGACCTGAAGCATGGAGTTTTTCACCTCCTTTTCTAGTAAAGTCCAAAAAATGTGTACTGCAATTTTGAACTCCCATTACATTTTGTCTTCCGTTGTTGTAATGTTATGATGAATGTATTTTAATTTTATTTGTGGGTCCTGTATTGATGTCCTGTTTTTGATGTCCTGTCCTGATGTATTGTCTGTGATGTTTGTAGAGCTGCTGGGATGCAAGACAAATTTCAGACTTGCTCTGACAATAAAGTATTACCGCATCGTACATGCCAGGTATTATGGACAATATTTACCGACCCAAAAAAAGAAAGTGTAAAAAACAAGGTAGAAAGTCTACTCGGAGCTGGAAAATGGTAAGCAATTATAGTGGCGCCATCTAAATTTGTGTCTAGATCTGATTTCTAATCTTTGGGGGCTTCTGCGGCCAGTTTATCCAGAGCTTCCCCGTCAAACCTTAAGGCGTGCCAGCCTTCACTCGCGGTCATGTCCCGAGCGCCCTTCATGATGTAGAAGTCCAGCGACCGGGTGTTCCAGTCCAGCACAGTCAGCTGAAGCCTAGTACACTGCTTCTCTTTCCCCACCTAGACACAGAATGTCACAGTGATAAGATGCACACACATAAAAAATGCTTGAATCAACCACTGGGTACTGGAAGACAGCAGGTCTCCAATAAGCACTGTAATTTGCCGTTTAACCTCAACGGCCAGTCCTTTTTTGACATGCTGAATCTTTTTGCCTCAAGGAACCATAAGTACCCTCAAAGTTTTGGAAAAGCTTGCAAAAATCTTTTTTTATGAACTATAAATCTAAATGACATCCAATGTGGTACACATGTTCTTTAAAAAGGGCTCGACCAAACAAAAGTAAAGACAATTCAAAACTAGCTCGATATTGAATATACAAGGCTAATTTCTAACATTCAGCACTGCACGACAGCATAATCTTCATAGAATGCCAGATTCATTCTCATTAAAAAAGGAATGGAAGACTCACCTGTGCCACTTTGCTCATTAAACCCTTGCCAATGCCTTTTCCTGTAGAGCAATTCAACAAAAATGTAAAAATATTAGACATTCTTTCAGCGAATGTGTGTCATTGTTTTGATTCACATTGGAGTCATTCTATGTGGGTGTGCAATTCTTAACTTAGTCTGATATACCTTCTTTGCTTGGACATTAAAAAAAGTGCTTACCTCGGTATTCTGGCATCACATACAGGTCCTCCATAAACACAGTCGGCCCCATCCATGTGCTATAGGTGTAGAAGTAAAGGGTGTACCCAACAACAGTGTATCCTACGCAGAGACGGGGCATGTCAGTGACTTAAGAGCAATAGCGCTATAATACAACTCTCCATGTTAACTCAAAGGCTTCAACACTGCGGGGCAGATTCCATCCTCATTACCACAGCTTACCTCTAGATTAAATGGTCAGATGCAGTTTATAATACTTTATTATTAAGACATTTAACTGTCACATGCTATACATTATTGTGAGTGACATATGCTTTGTTTGAGTGGGATCTAGCTTCTGTTATTTCTGGTAAGCAAAACCAATAGTTTAGTGGAGGCCAGAGAAGCGTAAGGAGTGATAACTTAAGACACCCTTATAGCGGGGTCCCATTACACTGTCAGGGGATCTGTGACCCCGTGGGGGGAACAAGTCACAAACGTATGAACACACAAGCTATCATGAGAAACGTTGAATACAAGCACTCACTCACAGCATGTATATAATGCATATATAATTTAATCGACAAAGTAAAATGCTGAAAAAAAAAAAAAACAATGCAGATGGTGTGATGAAGACCACGTTCTGGTTACCTTGGGATGACTTGTGTTCTTCAGAAACTTCTGCCACTTGACATTCAAAGCGAGGATTGCTGCAGAACCCATCGCGCTCCAACTCTGATTAAACAGAAAGAACACAAAAAGAAGTGTGTCGCTTTAATGTCCTCCCCGAGGCTAATCAAATGTATATTAACCATGGAAATATTCAAACTACAGACGCTCACACAGCCAGAGGGGGACATCAATAGTATTTGATAAAGGTGTGTTTTTGATGATCCTTGTCCTAAACGCGTGTTGACCGACACCCTCCCTATCGATGATGCTACCGATATGCATATGTATACTGTGGTGGCCCAGCCGCTGAGCAGTGCCCCACATGGCCACGTGGTGGCCACAAAGGCAGCCAAGGGGTGTGGTGTTGGATGGGAGGTACTTCTCTAAAAACAGCGTTATTGAGACCCCGCCCCACTCAGGTGTCAGCTTACCACTCACATGTCTGCTGAGTTAGCCCAGCAATCAGGAGGCCTTTTAACTCCACCAGAACAGGCTGGAGGTGTGTGGAGACCAGAGACACGTTAGGCCAGTCTCGTGGAAGAGCCAGAAAGGGCACCCTGACGACAGCCGCCGACCCGGTGAAGATTTCAGTTGCCTCTTGCCCCCTCCCTTTTGCCACCCTTATAAATAAATGACATGAGTTGATTTCACCGCAAACCCCGCTTCTGCCTGTTTCTATTCTAATTGGTGATATCACTGTTGTACCTCACAGACCAGGCACCCCATATATATACACTGTAACACATACATACACACACACAAACACACACACACACACACACGCAGTTTGCGCACACAAAACTCACCTTGTGTGGATATTTTGACTTGATCCTGCATCTTCTCAAACGCAGCTAATTCCTCAAATACAAATGGAGAGGATATGTTACGTGTAACCGTGGTCAGACTTACGGTATGTACCCGTGGTAAACAAGCTTTTATATATTCATATATAATCATTTCATAATCAAAAAGTGCAGAAAAGAGTAAAAACAACTTCCTTATCACTTACTATTATCATCCTTGATATTTCTTTGCAGTCCTCTTGTTTAGCGGCGCGTATTTTAAAATCCATGCTTGAAGTCACTTGTGAAATCGAGCTTTACGCAAAACTGTATTTGGGTAGTTTGGTAGTTGGGTGAGCGATGAAGAGGGTGATTGCTAGCTTAGAACTACGCAATTTCTTCTTTAGGTTTCAATTGGAAAGACTTCCCCAAAAGAGGTGCATACCGCCTCTTACTGTGTCGGAGTGGATCAATCGATCGAGGAGGGGCTTAAATTTTCCCTAAATGTGGGCTGTTCTAAACGTTTAAGCAGAAAGCGGGAGAACGTATTTCCGTCTGAGTCCATACTACTGCGCATTTTTCTGCCTTGAGGTAAGTTGCCGCTCTCTGACTACGTTGAACCGCGAAAGCAACCCGGTTTCGAAACGAATAAAGACCAACTTGCAACTTGCAAGTGCAAGTGGTGTCGGGTGGTGGCCAATAGGTGGCACTCTTCCCTCTGGCTCCTTCACTCATCAATCTCGATGCCCCAGTGCAGTGACGGGGACACTGTGCTGCGGAATGTGCCGTCTTTCGGAGGAGACGTTAAACCGAGGTCCTGACTCACTGAGGTCATAAAAGATCCCAGGGCACTTATCGTAAAGAGCAGGGGTTCCCCCGGTGTCCTGGCCCAACCAGGCTCATTCAATCTGGCCCCCTAATCATCCTCCTCTATAATTGGCTGCCTCATTAATTCCCTCACTCTCCACCTCAAGCTGGTGTGTGGTGAGCATTCTGGCGCAGATTGGCTGCCGTGCGTCACCCCAGTGGGTGCTACACACTGGTGGTGGTTAGTGAGGTCCCCCCTTCCTGTAAGCGTCTTTGAGTGTCTAGAAAAGCGCTATATAATTGCAATCCATTATTATTATGAATAAATGTGTCAACCTTCTTTGATTCAACAATATGATTAATCAACAATATTGTATTGTTTAATCAATAATTGATTAAACACTAGCGCGCTGACTCTAACTGCGACCGGAGAGAGAAGCAGAAGCGGGGACGAGCAGGGCAGGCCTAGAATAGCCTAGCAGGCCACATTCCAATCAGGGAGAGAGAGAGGAGCGCATGGGAGGAGTCCACATCTGAAGCCACAGAGATAAAATACAACATTTAAACCAGTAGAATAAATTCTAATAAATTGTATTAATAATAGTGTTTTAACACCAATGAGATGAATAAAGTACCGACGGCAGCGGAGATTTTGAGTAGAGACCGTCTATTGCTCAAAGGTGAGATAAAAAAAGATCTCTGAGAAATGGGATAAAAGGACAAAAGAATCAGGCACCATATGGCCCGTGGGAGGGACATTTGATATAGTGACGTGTAGGGACATGGAGGTTATAATCCAATTAGATTCAATTTAATTAATAATAAGAAATTACAAAACAGAAGCGGAAAACAACTTTACCTTTGCTTTTGTTCTGAATTTGCTCTGCTATATTTGGTGTGTGCTTATGTATGTGTGTGTGTGGTTGGTAGTGTGTCCTAAAAGTGAATTCTGATGGGCCAGGTCATTCGATTCGGATGAAGTTGTCATGCGTTACAGCTCCAAGAATGACAATCGGAGAATTCTTATTTTCAAGGTGTATATGTGAGTGAATGAGTGAGTGAGAGAGTGAGAGAGTGAGCGCGAGCAG
>OOFH01049738.1:0-19012 GCA_900323355.1 Merlangius merlangus
TGTCAATATGAGTCTGGGAGCAGACGGCTGGCCCACGTCACAGAGCCAACAGACCGGCGTCATACTCCACCGTCCTAGTTCAGAGGGCTAATGGGATAAATCTGCACAGGAAATGTCGTCTGTTTGCTCGTGCGGTTGCTTTGTCTCTGCCGCCGTGACGGGGTCGCCGTGAGGGCGGTTGCAAAAACCAGACAAAAGCCGTAGTGGCTCATGACCGTGTTTATCTTAACAGGCAACTGGCATACGGTTCGAGTAGTTGATGGAGCCTGGTCTTTTGGTATCAGTTTGGTTATGCGTGCTGTCGCCGTGCATGGTTGACTCCGCCAGCGGTGTGTGAATGTGTGTATGAATGGTTGTAAGTCGCTTTGGATAAAAGTTTCTGCTAAATGTTATTAAGTTCAGCTTTAAGTCGGTGTAGAACATATACTAATGATATTATTTTGTTTTTAATGCTGAATAATAATGCAGATGTTAGTTAATGCCGATACAAAATGGATATCTTGAAATGATGTCATATAGCTTAAGATGTTCTTTCTTTCTGTAGATGATGATGCTCCACAAATTATGTAATGAAAATGATTTAGTTTGAAGTAGGGGAGCTTATCTTGGCAACTAGGCCCCTTGCCTTATTTCATCAGGATATATCTTTACTACCTCCCCCGCCCTCCATCTCAAGGAACCCGTGTTGTTTCTTTTACGAAACTAACAAGTATTCTCTTTTCCGTGTCTGTGACCCCTGACCGCTGACCCTTGACCCCTAGCCGCCTAATGACCCCCATGGCATCACTCAGGAAACGCTGATCCTTTCTCTGAGGGCTGTGCTCGCTGGAACTCCCCGCTTTGCTGAGGTACTTTAAAACAGTCCTTCTACTTCTAGTACCATACTAGTTATGCTACTTTGGGATTTGTTTCTTTAATTACCGTCGCTATTCAATAGATTCATGTTATGTCGGTGCCTTTGTATGATAACGTGGGATAACACCTTATCAATCGGCAAAAAAATAATAACAACAACGGTTCAAAGTAAGAGAAGGCAACATAAGAATACAAATATTTTTTTAATCTGCCATATTGAAATACTGGTACATATTTCTATAGCTAGTTTGCAATAGATTTGGTCCGGCAGACATGAAAATGTTATTCAGCAAGACGTGTGCAATGTTGACATTGGATTCATCCCGTGTTATGATCCTAAATAGCTTTACTAATTTAATTCTCTAACAAACGGCTGAACTGATTTAGGAATGTTTCTTTTGGAAATGGGAATACCTTTTGATAAGACCTACATTCCCCTTCAGTATCACTTCAAACATTGAATGTTCATTTTGTTGCATCTCTGGACCTACAAGTCATTCAACTCCTCGTCTGTTTCTGACCTCTGGTAGTTCCTCTTGCCCCTCATCATCGAGAAGCTGGACTCAGATATTCAGAGTGCTAAGATTGATTCGCTTCAGACCCTGGTAAGTGGAGTCTTCTTATTTTCCATTTCAGATCGCTATCTCATATGCACTCACATTACTTTATTATTCTCAAACGTTTAACGGGTAGAAGGAATTTGAATCCTACATTAAATAGCAAATGTCTATCTATAGGTTGTCTCCCACTATGCATTATGGGTTTGAGAACCAAAGATGGTATGTGAAACGCCAGTTGATTAGTAGACCAGCATCCCAAGGCCGAAGCTTCATTTTTAAGTGGTAGTTAAACGTTGTGGGCACAAAAAAAGTCATTAAATTGTGACGGAAATGAATGTGGAACAATGGCGTGGTCAGACAGTGTGGTTTCTTCTTCCCTTCCAGACCGCGTGCTTGTCTACATACGAACACAAGGACCTTGCAGAATTCCTCTCTGGGCTTTGGACCTCCATACGCAGAGAGGTACGTTTTAGAGTAGTTGATAATGGCATAGAGGTTTGTGCAAACCAACAACAAATACAACACGCAAGCACAGGTGATTCAAGTCTTTTTGATGCTTTGTTTGAATTATATATTTGTATCGTACCATCTGAAGTATTTCTTATAATATAGTCATACACATGTAACTGTTTTATTTTTATTTTCTATCTCACTTTGTCCTGAAAGAGGCATCTGAACTATTCAGAACTAAGGCTATCCAACTAAAATAATGTGAATAACTAAACCTATCCGAATCAAGGCTAGGTAACTAAGCTGATCTTAATCAAGGAGAGCTAACTGAGCTAATGCGCCTTTTCCCGGGTGCTCAGGTCTTCCAGACGGCGAGTGAGCGTGTGGAAGGTGCTGGCTTGGCCGCCCTCACAGCTCTGACATCCTGTCTTTCTCGCGCCATCCTCAGCTCAGACTCTGAAGACTCCCTCAACACCTTCCTGGACGTGGTCCTCAAAGGTATTCTCTCCATTAAGAGCACGTTCTGTCAGGTCATGTGTCAAGTCATGCGTCATCTTTCTACCTCTCTACCTTTCTGTATCTCTGTTAATTTTAAACCCATTTTATATGTGGTTGTTTTCCTTGTGAAGCCCTTTTGGTATTGCAGTTTTGCACCAAAATGAGAATCATGATTGGATAACTCTTAATTGGCTCCTTTTTAATTGGGCAACTGAGTTGTGCTCATAGTAGTACAAATGTTTTGTCCCTCTATAATCAAATTCGCTACGGTCTGCCCTCCACTGTTAATCCCAACCAAACGGATGGTTTGTGTACGCTGTTCTCTGTGTGTCTCCAGACTGCCAGCATCACCTCTGTGAGCCGGACCTGAAGCTGGTGTGGCCCAGTGCCAAGCTCCTTCAGGCTGCCTGTAGCGCCTCCTATAGGGCAAGTCATATAGTGGCAGCCGTCGTCATACCTGGTCTCGTGGAGCAGTACAACAGCAGGACTCAGGTTTGTCAGGAAAATGTGTGTGGGGATGGATGGATAGATGGATAGATCGATTTTCTTTTATTATTATTATTTCAAAATAACAGTCTAATCTAATTGAGGACTTTTTCTCACTTCAATATCCATTTAGTGTGCCCACAGGCGCACCATCCTAGAGGTGATGCAGGGATTCATCCACACGGTGAAAAACACCAGCCAGTCAGAAGACGACGGTGAGTCCACAACTACGCTCGTCTGAAACCGGCTCGAGGGCATGCACATCTTATTGGAACGGACTAGGTGTCACAAACCTTCCTAGACCGTCTTTGGCAGACGTATTTCTCATTAGTGCATTGCATTTTTCTAAGTTTTCTAAATATTTCCGACCTATTCAGACGACATCCACGGCAAAACACTCTGACTTTGAAAAAGGGTTAGCCTTCACAACCACAACTCACGAGGACCTCCCTACCCCGCCACACCTCAAGTCGGAGTCATGTTGCTCTCTCTCCCTCACCCATCCCCTCCCACCGCCCTCTCCCACAGGTCAGAATGTGCTGTTGGCCCACCGGGACGCTCTGTGTGCTGTGGTGTTTTCTGCGCTGGCGGAGAACAACTCTGACCTCCAGGTCACGTCCATGCGGGTCCTCTCTGCTCTGGGACAGCAGAACGGTAGTTACACACTAAACGCTGTATGCTTGCATCTACAGAATCACTAAATGCTACCATCTTCGAAAACAAAATGAACTTGAACAAAAAATTGGGGGAATACAATGATGGTAACAATGGCCACCGCTACACGCTACCTAGGTGGATCCTCCAATCAGTTTGACTCGTGCCAGACAAGGCTGCCTAAATCAGCCATCAACCCCACACACTCAACAATGATCTAGTGGATATAATGTTCAACTTGGAATGGTTGGCGTTTATTAAATCTTTAGATCTGTTGCTAGACATCAAAGCAGGGAGACGCAAACACATCATTATTTGCGTTTAAATTGACCTTGCCATAATTGGGCCTCTGGGAAGTGACATCACTACATCAGCTTTGAAACGAGTTTTCTCCCATGAGGACCTTCTGACCTTCTCGTTCTCCCACTTCATGTGACGTGTCTCTCTACCGCTCCAAGGTCTGCTGTTGGAGAGCGACGTGGAGCGGGCGGTGGATCATCTGAACAGACTCATCCTGGAGGAGGACGACAGCAAAGTCAGGTTAGAGGAGGGGCAGTACACTCACACATTCAGGCAGAACATATTCACAATATCATTGCATTTCTCATAGCTACAACATGGGGATTCATACAGTTAAATTAATAGACAGACAGGATACTTTAATAAGATAACGTAAGATAACTGCGGTTACGGTCATAGCATTCAGCTTTTTGGTGTGTATCCATTTTTGGCTGTCAGTTCCTCAAAGACTTCAATTGATATGCACAGTTCTTCCTTTTACAGATGAACCGAGATTGGATATCAAATGACGCTTTAAACCACATAGTTTCCATGCCTGAGCGAGCTTCTATCCGTCTGTCCATCCAGTGTCTCCGTCATCGTATGTGCCGAATCTCTGTCCAGACTGCACCCAACAGCATTTATCACCAAAATGGTCCCAACACTCAAACAGGAGATCTTCTTTGGTAAGCTCTTGGTTCTGGCCTATAGTATAGGTCCATCCAAATGGTAACCACCAAGTTGTGCGAGGCAAATGGCAGGAACAGCGCCATCCCTGGTGGAACATGGGACATAGTCATCACTGTATCAGACTAAAGTAGAAGTGCTGAGTTTCATCCATAGTGACTTACAGTGGAATGAGAGGTGCCCAGATTACATTGATTAACAGCTGGATCCCAGATCACCGTATTGTTAACTAGTATACCTTTTTACATGAGATATCTTCCGCTCTGTTGTGCCTCAGAGCCCATGGTCCAAGGCCAAGGCACACCATCCAATGAGAGCTCCCAGCATGCAGTGCGTCAGCGGTGTGTGTCCGCCCTGGCGGCCGTCTCCACCCTACCAAGCGTTGTCAGGGAGAGTGCGCCGGTCCTCCTTGAGGTCCTCAAGTCAGCACACACAGGCAAGCTTAACTTAAACTTAAGTCTCTTTCTCTCTCTCACAACATTGATCTCTGTTGTGACGCCCACATTCCCCATCCTGGATGAATAATAGGGACTTAATGAAGGTGCTGTCTAATGTCACTGCAGGCAGCGGGGGCTTCTCTGTGGACGAGGTGGTGGCCGTGTGCTTCAGCCTCCAGAGGATAGCCGACCAGGCGCTGGACTCTGAGGAGACTGGGCGCTTCTTTCATGACATCATCATCCCGCGACTGCTGACTCTGGCTCTACAGGCAGCGCTTCAAGGCAAGCAAAAGGGATTTTTGCCATGAAATCACAGAATATGAGGCTATATGGAATCGACTGTATTACAAACCTTTCATCTGCATCTCTTAACTGTTCAACGCATTGCATTTTTACAAAGGATTTAAACCAGCAACCCTCATTTCACAAGCCACCAGCAATGATAAGATCCTTGATACAATTTTAAAAATAGATATGTAGGATTTAGGACGGTGTTGTTTTTACACATTTGATTTAAATTGTGTGTATGTTTTGACAGGTGAGGGGTCTCCTGGGAATCGTAGTCCCCTGGTTGAGGAGGCGGTCCTGTCTGCCATGGTGGGAGTCATCAGCAGCGGCTGTGCTAAACTACAACCTGAGTCAGTACTACTCTATACACTCCTGGAACCTCAAATCAGCCCAATAAGACATGTAAAAGAAATGACAATAGTAAGGCTTTTGGTCAGACCTATTTGAGTCTATAGAGTAAACCTTATCGACCCACTTTCTGCCAATTTGTTTTCTGATTAAATTAATTTGGTTCAATTTTGGTCAAATCAATTTGGAAAAATACAAGAACAATTATTTGGAACAAAATGCAGTGAAAAATGTACCTAAAAGCACTGAAAGTATTAATTTGATGTAAACCCACAATAACCTAAAAGTAAAAAGTTCAAAATTGTTTGGTCTTATTTTATATACTATATACAAACCTATACACTTATGCATAGTCACATTATTATCGTAGATGTCATTAAATGATGTGATCGACATATGTCGTCACTAACCTCAGAGTGAGAACGGATGTCATCTCTTATCCGTTGCCCTCCCCCAGCCTCATTGTCAGTTGCCTCGTGAAGTCACACTGTGGTAGAGTTCGGTAAGGCTGATGTGGTTTCCTGTTTATCATCAGGCTGGCCGGGAAAATGGCTTCCAGGGCGGTATCTCTATTCCTGGAAGATGATGTCTCCTTCCTGTCTGACAACTCCCTCCCTCCACACATCCAGCTGCTTAAGGTCAGAACGATGCGCGGTGTTTGGGTCCACGTAGGTCGTTGATCATGTCTTCAATGAGTGTACTCTGTAGGTTTGTCGGTTTAACTTGTCGAAAACAAAATGTGTCACCTTTTTTTACAAAGTGACAGTAGTCAAAAGTTGGTAGCTGGGAGGATGTTGTCCTTCATACACAGCCTAGCACCATTTGATTTGATTAATTTATTTCTTTGTATTTAATGTATAACTTTTGAGACGGAAATACATTTATTCCTAGTTCAATACTCTCAAACAGGGAAACTTTACGATTCTTTATTGAGTTAGCAATGCAAAGGAAAAAATCGTTCCTCAGATTCTCTTCAAGTATATCAATAATCCATTGTCGTCTCTGATGGGGCTTTCCACTCACAGTTGTCATTAGCATCTTAACCCACTGGAGACCTTCACTCTGTTTCTCTGTTTCTCCAACAGCAGGGGGAGTCGTGGAGTCGCTCCCAGACAGTGTGTCTGCTCATGGCCTGCGTGTGTTCCCTACCTCGCAGCGTAAGTCCACCCTAACGCTTCACATCCATAGACGACGAAGCAAACGATGGCTGTTTCAAAACAGTGAAACACAGTTCCTTTGCAAGTAACCATGTAAACATATCTCGTGAAGACTGTTTAACTCATTTCTCTATCTAACAAGAACATGAAGATATTGCCGGTTCAAAACTGTAAACGTAACGTATGTGTGTTCATGGTCCTCTTCACACCCGTTACGTTGCTGTTGTCTAATGCTTCCATCTTGACCAGGTCGCCATTGAAAACGTTTGTTTAATCCAAAAGAGGCCAACGGGGTACAACAGAACCCCTCACCCTTCGGGCTGCAGCTAACAACCGTTTTGCTAACCCATCGTCCAGGTGGAGGTGCCCCAGGTGGAGCGACTGATGGAGCAGCTGGAGGAGCTGAGCATCACCTGTGGCCACGTCCTGTCCTACACCTCCGCCGCCAAGTGCTACGCCGGCCTGGTCAACAAGAGGCCCGCGGGTCAGTTCAGCGGGCTCACACCGGCACACGAGGCCGGAGGAACACAACCGTACACCATGTCGGATTCGGCTTTCGCGTTGGAAACACGTCTGACCGTCTCTCCACAGTTAAACTCTCAACTGGTTTAGCCAGCTCACAATATATATGCCTTTATGCTGTGTTTAGATGATATCTTTGCAGGATAGTTCCAGGGGAACACTGTATCCTAATCCTTTTTGTCTTTTGACTATAGGTTGTGTATAGTTTTCCGGTTGTTTGTGTTTTTCAGGGGATTCTCTTAACGCCTTGATCCAGCGCAGCACCAACAGAGTGTCCAGTGAGTTGGACTCCCCGGCTTCTCCTCACCGCACCCAGGCCTTCACCCTGCTGCTCTGGGTAAGACGTCCATCAGCTCCCCTCTTCAACCAACTACCACGTGTTGCTTTAATAGTAGGAAGGAAGGGCGGACGATTCCAGAGGCTCAATCGTCTTTGATCCGATCAGACCAGAGAAATCAAATGGGTCTGTGATTATCCAGTAAATTGTCCTCTCTTTGTCTTCAGCTGGCCAAGGGCCTGCTGCTCAGATACCACCCTCTCTCTACGGCACTGACGGACAAGGTAAGACACAACAGACATGTACACACGGTGTTGTAGTAGTAGTATTATTTATCCCAGATTTCGTCTGATTATTAGAATCCGATCTAATCTTAATAATTAAATTATTATCTCATTCTGGTGACATGCAAACAATGTGCATGCTCTGTCCATCTTAACATTCCCCAATCTAAACTTAAAATCCCAACACAACAAACTGATGGTGTCAGTGGTGTGTATGGCCCCCCAAACAATAATATCCCCAAAGAGACACACACGCATGTGGGCAATCTTAAAGTGTGTGTGTGTGTGTGTGTGTGTGCGCAGCTCTTCACCCTGCTGGGGGACCCAGAGCTGGGGCCGATGGCGGGCGACGGCTTCTCCCTGCTCATGAGCGACTCAACCGACGTCCTGAACCGCGGTTGCCACGCCGACGTGCGCATCATGTACCGCCAGCGCTTCTTCACCGAGAACTCGGCCAAGCTGCTGCAGGGGTTCAACACCGCCGCGCCAGGTACCGGTGGTGGCACAAACTGCTTTAGTTTTGTACATTTGAATTAGGGCTGAACGATTTGGGGAAATAATCTGATTGTGATTATTTCAACCAATATTGCGATTTATTACGCTATTATTACATTTTTTTGTATGGCAAACACAACAATGGAAGCAATCAACATATTACCTGCTCTCTTTTTTAGGCCAGGCCTATATGTCGAGATGAATTAAAAGTTTATTATACTTTTTAATCGCAGCCTTTGATATTTGCAAATCGCGTTCTATTACATCGCGATGCCGGTTTGATTTCGATTAATCGTTCAGCCCTCATTTGAATCTATGTAATGTAACCGTCTGTTTTTCCTTCAATAGACACAAAGTCATCCTACTTGAAAGCCCTGTCCCACCTGGTCAGCAGCCTGCCCAAAGAGGTTCAGCTCACCGAGTTACCAGCGGTGAGTAGAGCGTCATGTGACCATGGAGGGACCTCAAGAAGGGGAGTCGGCTAGTGACCTCAGTGCCAATGGCTTTTACTCGTTCTTAATCATAACCAGGGCACTGAAAAACAAGGAATGGATGTTTCTTAGTCTAATGATTCTGATCGATCTACAAAAGGACCTTGACCAGGCTAGGGAACTCTGTCTCAGCCTCATCGTAAGGCTTGGCTATGGTCCTCACAATCTCTATCTCGCTCTGCTGTCTTTCTGCGTTATCCCTGAACGTGGTTGATTAATTCAACCTTGGTAGGATATGTGTTGTTCCTCCACTGGTTCCAGCAGAGGGCGCTGTTTCCCCTGATATTAAACGTAACCACGGTATCCCTCCAGCTCCTCTCCCTGCTGCTGGAGGCGTTGTCGTGTCCGGACCAGGGGGTCCAGCTGTCCACCCTGTCCTGCCTGGAGCCCGTCCTCACGGAGCCTCCACCCGCCCTCATCCAGCAGCTGGAGGCCCTGGTCAGCCGGCTGCTGGGCCTCACCTGCAGCCCCACCATGGTCAGTAGTGGGTGGTGCGCCAAGGACAAGGGCGCACTAGGTTCAAGAGGAGCTGTGAATCATCAATGCGGAGTGTCCCCCACTCTTGCAAAAGTGATCGTATGTCATTGTAATGAGTTCTTTATTTGATTCCTCTCTTCCTGTATCTGTGTTTTGTGTTTTTCTTTCTCCCAGACTGTAAGGATAGCGTCATTGCGGTGTCTCCATGCCATGTCGCGCTTCCCTGAGCACGAGGTAAATCATTTATACTGACCCTGTTAGCCGTGTGAGTGTGTGTGTGTAGTCCAGGTGGTGACCCTGGGTCTGTGTGAGCCCTGTTTAACCATGTGGGTGTGTCCCAGGTAATGCTTTTAGCTCTGTGTTCAGTGTAGTTGTGTGTTCCAGGTGATCCCTTTTAGCTCTGTTTTTAAGTGTGGTTGTGTTGCAGGTGATCCCGCTGCGGGCCAGAGTTCTGCGGGCACTGGCCAAGCCTCTGGACGACAAAAAGAGGCTGGTCAGGAGCGTGGCTGTGCAGGCTCGAGCAGAATGGTGAGGCCAACGTCACAACTAAGGAATACACTTTAGGTCTACTTTAAGGGTGGTGTTCAATCGGGTGTAATGGAAGTATTGAATACAGCTTTTACCTATGTGCACCTTAGGTTCCTCTTGGGAAGCCCAGGTGGGAGGTGATCTTCTTGGTGAAAGGAAGTGGCGAGAGAACTTCACAATAAGAGTCCCAGAAACAAGGCTGAATTCCATTCACCAGGGCCTTCAGCTGGGAGAACATACACAAAAGTGATTTTCACTCAAAACGTTTTCAAATCTATAAATCTATCTCCGTAGGTTTTTAACTCTTTCTTTACTATTATTTGCCTTTGTTTATCAACGCACAATTGAGATTGTGGCAATGTTCATTGTCATGATGCTCAAAATCTGAGGGAGATTTAAATGAAGATTATGAAATGTATTTGGCAGTCATAGGTAGCTGCTATTACTTGGTTTACAATCGTTATGTGCCATTATGTAATGGGAGCAGAGCAGCAAGACTAACTGAATGACATGCTGCTCCAAAAATATGCCTCTTTGCTCATGGGTAAAAACCTAAGACTGATTAATGAATGGATACAAAATAGAATGTAAAGTAGTAAATTAAATATGAAATAGTACATTTGAACATGCAGTGTAGGTCCACACATGGCAGAGTTTAAAGGTTCTGGTTTGAAGAGAAACCGCTCACACTGGGCATGTATGTGTAGGTCGAATAACAGCCAAGCATGAATAACTTCGTCTCAAAGGAGCACTTGAGGCAATGGCACAAAACAAGGCTCTTTAATATAACGCGCATATTCTATCCCACCAGACCCTCTGTGGTCTCAGTACATGTCTTAAAAATCGTTTAATGATTCATATCACAAATGCCAAACCGTGAGCACTTCAGTCTATCGATTTGATTACAAAAACATCTTTAATGTATTTTTTTTTTTTCAAGCCAGCTGTAGTTATAGATGTAAACCAAGTATTAACATTGAACAGATGCAAACAGGAAGTATGATTCACCAGTGTTTGAAGGGATGAGGGTGAGGCGGCTCAATACGATTGCATTTCAATAAGGTCAGCTAACTGTGTACCTCGCACTGAATAACGCCAAGGATGTATGGATGATATTTAAAATGTTTCAAATGTTGCATTAACATATTAAAGTTGTTTTTTTGTAATTGGTATAAAATGTTTTTCATTTTAATTCTACAAAGCTTAAATACACTTTTCAATTGCACTCAAAAGTGATGTTTTCCTTTTATAAAAAAAAATCAATTAATGGAGAGCACAGCTCTCAATGGTTGATAAAACCACTTTCACTATGGCAACCAAGGGGAATACTCGCCATGCTGATATGCAGTTACTCCATTTATCAAAGTCCCCTTCAAGGCTGGCCATTTTCACAAGGCAAAGACTCATATTCACATCTAACAGGAACTCTAAACTACGCTGAAATGCATGTTTTACAACAATGGTCCTTGACTTGCATTGTAAAGCTCTAGCATTTGTTTTTTTTAACAAATAGAATCACTCTAAGTATCATAGCTTGGGTCACCGTTTGATCTTCAGAAAGGTCTTCCAGTTGACCTTTCTCTGAGCAGTCTCCACAGTTTTGCGGTAAGTCTTTTTGGCACCATGTAGATCCAAACCAGTGGTGGTCATGAACCCTAATTGCAGACGACCAATGTAACGAGACAACTGCTTGCTTAGCAGGGCTGAGCCCAAATAAAAAAGTACAATTTTATGTTAATGGAACAAAGAATAAAGCTGGTGGACAAGCCAACTGGAAAGCACTGAAAGGTGCTCATTCCAGGTGTGAATGTAGAGAATAAATTAAAATTTAAACCTGATGTTTAGGGAACAGGATATAAAAGAAGGTAATATGGGGCATCAAACTAAGCAAAAACCGACACAAATTTGACAAAACCATAAACGTCAAAATTCCAGCAACAACCATCCGGGCACACACCCCAACATTCCTACTTGGTTTGCTCTCAGAAACGACCTCCTCAAAACTGAACCTTGGCTCTATCAACGTTTGGATCTCATTTAGACTGATGTAAAGGCGATAAGGAGGATGAAGAAGCCCTAACATGATGTACTGAAGCAGCTTCAGAAGCAAAGGTGATCATCAGAATCCTTCGTCATCTGCAACTTGAGAGTCTGGTGCTGGTGTTGGGACAGAAGCCGACTGAACAACATTTAACAGTCAGGAGAGAAAAGAAAACAAAGGAATGGATCTGGAAGTTCTCCTTTCCCCCATAAGTCAGTAAAATGATGGCGGTTTAGCTGGAGCCTAGACACGGCTAGATCTTAACGCAGAAACTTTTGATCCATGGAGGGTCAGATAGCCATGGGGTCCTTCCTGGTGTACGCGCAGTCCCATGTGATCCCGTCCCCAATGGGGAGGTGGCTGGAAGGCAGGAGCACCCGTGTCACCCAGTCACTAGAGAGGTGAGAAGACCTGGGTTATGCCATTGATATTACATGTCATTTGGTGGACGCTTTAATAATCAAACCCCTTTCCCCAGCAGTGCTATGGCGATGCACTACCATTTCACATGTACTACTCTACTATTACTAACTTTGGAGAAGGTTTTATAGCAATGGTCTTTCAGGGCACAGCTACTCCTAAATTTAAATAAATAAATCACTTTCCAAAATAGAAGTTGACATTAGAGAAGCTCACCTTGGCTTCTCCACGCTAAACATGATCTTCCAGTTGGTTAATGGGCCGTGGTGGTATGGGTTTCTGAAGACCTGCATTCAAAAAAGGAGACAATAAATCAGCCAAGATACCACAAAATGGATGTTTGCTAGGTGTCAGCATCATGATGGAGAGAGATATCTATCCATCTATCTATGACAATGATAGAGGGGCGTAGACCAAGAAAGATAGAGATAGTAAGAGCCCTAACAAGATAGAGTTACAGCTATAGAGATTGTTGGTAGATTAGAGGTAAAGAAAGCCAAGTAGGCGATCACCCAAGCGGACGAGATGTACGCTCAGTGACTCTCCCTGAGCAACGGGTAGGCATCAGAGAAACACAGCGGCCACTGTATAGTCATGCCTACGGGACTCAGAACGCGTACTAAAACCAGCAGTTCACTCAAACACACACAGTCAGGGACCAGGGCGTCACCTTGCCCAGCTCCTTGAGCCGCCGGATCTCCTTGCGGTTGATGTGGCGTTCCACGCTCGTCTCCCCTCTGCTGATGAGGATGCTGTGCCAGAGGGTGAGTGCCCCCAGCGCCACCGCCACCGAGCTGGGAGGAGGAGGACACGTTACACCCCGACCCGACGTCACTGCTACAACTGAGACTGCTGTTTACCACTCTGGTTCAAGGAGACTAGGGCTGCGACTAACGATGATTTTCCTAGTGGAGGATTTTCCTCTGAATTAAATAATCATTTAGTCTATGTAATGATATGAATAATAGCAGACGCCAAACACAAGGTCCCTGGCTAGTTCGCTTGCTTCATCGGACAAGCAGCCGAGAAAAACGTAGCTACTATATCAAGTATTAACTACTTCTTTAATGATCCATGAACCAAATATTTGAAGGGATCTTAAATTGCGTTTCGGTCGTGGCAGGGACCAGAGATCACCGGATGGATGATATCCAATATCGGGGGCTCGGACCGAGTACCTTTGGCTAAGAGTCAGCAGCCTATCCGCTACTCATTACTTCACATTTCTATAGTTTATATCCGCTGGTTAAACGGTGTAATTCTGTACAGGGTGAGATGTTAAAGACGAAGTGAAGAGCGGAGACGGTTCCTGACCTGGTCAGCACCCAGAGGAACACGATAGCCTTGTGGGAGGAGGTTTCTCTGAAGGTGAAGGATGGAGGAGAGGGCTTGAATAATTCCTACAAATAAAAAAAGTTAAAGCGGTAAGCAAATTTCATACAACAGGGTTAATCATCTATGTACTTACATCCACATTTAGTATGATAGATTGTTTATTCCCAGTGCGTTACAAGACTGTGTGGAAAGTCCCAACAACAACCATTTAACTCAACTCAATAAAAAAGGTCAGCCTAAATGGTTTAGGTCCCACATCCAAATGATGGAACACAACTACTAACATGGGCAGAAAACACGACGGTAGCACCAGTGGAATCTCCAAACAGCCCATTAAATGGGTACTCCAGTTTATGTGTTTACCATCTGGCCGTCAATCAATGTTTAGATGAACCCACTTTCCTGAACTACGGTGAACATGAGACCAGCCAACAGATACTAGCGGCAGTCTCCCGTTTCACTTGCTGCCTTTGGCCATCCGAGCTTGTGCCGTTGATCTCCCTTTTTAATCGCTCTACACATCTCCCCCTCACGCTCTACCCCTCTCCACCCCTTGAAAGTAGAACCTAATATAGAGGAGGCACACCGCTAATTGAGCCTTAACAAACCGCCCCGCCTCCACACTTTGAATCAACATGTTTTGTGTCGTCTGGAATGCAGAGATATTCATCACCTTCCGTCAGCGCATCGTATTCCCAGTTTTCCATTCTGTATTGTCGCTGTTGTTTGTGTGTGTGTGTGTGTGTGTGTGTGTGTGTGTGTCTAACGGTGTGTCAATGAAAGAGGAATTTAAAACTGGCCCCTTAAACCTAGCCCTGAAATAAAATCCAGCTGAAGAAAGGAGGAAAGTGTAGTTACCCTGTCTTAAATGAAGAACTAACTTCAGGTTTAGTTAACCTATTCCTTGATTACCATTATCCTTTAACCCTATTTTTTGATAGTATTTCATGGTAAAAAAAAGATACCAGCTGTCCTTGTCAAGGTCATTGGAATATTAAATTAATTTGTTTTCACTTGAATCATTTGTGTAAATCATTTCGACTGTAAAAACAATGGTAAACTAAAGTACAAAATGCATCACTTATTTTTTTTACTCACATTTTGTGATCAAGTCACTAAAACTAGTCTTATAACAATGTACTGTTGATAAGCCTTTACAAGCCTTCCAAAGTCTACTGAGATCAGCATGTGTGGGCATGTCAGCCCAGATACATGACGGCTACATGGATCAGGCTACCACCCTGAGAGATGGGGTGAGGGACTCACCTCTATAGCGTTGTAGGCCTCCGTGAACATGTGCCTGGAGCTGACGCTGCAGTAGACGCAGGCCAGCATCATGTAGAGGCAGAAGGAGAAGAAGTAGCGGTGGTTGAGGTGCCCAACACAGTTGTTCAGCCACGCTGTGGACACGGAGGGGTTAAGGAAAAGCACCTAATCCACCAGGAGAAGGAAACCAATTCTAGAGAATTCGGAGAACTAATTGTTGTTGCCGAATCTTGGGGAAACCATAAGTCACGGAGGATCGGTGAAAACGTATAACCAACTTAATGAGGGCCGATAGTCCCAAGGATACGACAGTGGTGGTCCATTTTCAGAATACACCTGTGATAAAAAACAATAAATGCTTTAGTTAATAAAGAAACAAATATAAAAGCTCCATACTTTTGTTCTGATTCCTATTGTCAGTAGTTTATGACCAAGTCGTACGTCACTTTTTCTAAACGCCCCCGATTTTTGTGATCGCCCCATAAAAATAAAAAGGGGTCTGCTAAATGTAAACGTTAACATGATTATCCCACCTCATATACAAATTTGCTGAAAGCAATGACAGTTGAGTTTACTCTCCGTCACTCAACCAAGAAGGCATGATGCCAGACAGAAGTAGTGCATCCCAGAGCCAAACTGTGTTCATGGCTGGTTGAGGTGGTCTTACGTGTTGCAGATGCTGCAGTGATGGGTCCTGGCGGGCTTTGGAACGATACACTTCTTACAGATGGACACCGCCGGGACCTCGCTTTTGTCCTGATGCCAAGAGAAGACGACAAAGGGTGAGGATGTCTCGGTGTGATGTGGGGGGGGGGAAGGAGTTACAAGCATCCGAGACATCTCATTAATCACGCTGTCCTGTCAAGCAGTCAATCAGTAACCAACACATCCAGTGTGAGTTTCAACAACATTCATAGCTACACATGTGATGGTTTAATTTTTAATAAACAAAATACACTTCCAAACTACAATGACTCATTGTTCATAATGATCAATCGTTAGGTTTCCAGTCTTATTTCACAGCCATATTTATATACTGTGTTGGTGACATCAACTATCAAATTAGAAGTTGATTATTTCAGTGTCAATTAGTAATGTAATCCTCTAAATCCTTACATAACTATATTCAAATTACCATTATTACATTTTAATACTTGTTATACAAAAGCGGCATACACTGAATTCAGATACAGGTCATTAAGGAGTATGGGACAGGAAGACATCTTTGCATTGTATGGAGTCAAGCCACCTTTAACGATGACAACATTTTAACTTCCTTGGATCACCTTTGGTGGCCGTCCCGGGTGGGTGGTGGTGGCCTTGTAGTAGTGGAAGACCACCATTACCAGCAGCCAGTGGCCGCAGAGAAGGTGCCAGACTATCCAGGGGGCCGGGTAGGTGCTGAGGATGATGGGCAGCACGCACATGTAGACGATGATCACCACCGAGGAGATCAGCAGGACCACCAGACTGACAAACGCCTGAGAGGAGGAGAGGGGAGGAGGAGAGGGGACAGGACAGGAGGAGGAGATGACAGGAGAGGAGCGGAGATGACAGGAGATGACAGCAGAGCAGAGGAGATGAAAGGAGAGGAGAGGAGAGGAGAGGAGATGAAAGGAGAGGAGCAGTGAGGGGAGTTGTGTTGAAGCGAGGTGTGGACAGTTCATGTAGGGCAGGGGTATGTGAGGGTAGAGAAGAAAGAAAGCGGAAAATCAACAACAAATTCAGTCCCATAGCAGCAAAGTCAAACAAAGCATAGTCCCTTCACACTTGACTTGACATCACACAACATCAGGGAACTCACCACTCCAAACCAGCGGGTGACATTGTCAACGATCCAGTAGACGGGCTCGAAGGCACAGTCCAGCAGCGTGTCCGAGTTGGTGAGGCTGTTGTAGTACAGGGAGCGGAGCAGCAGCTTGGCGTAGCTGCACAGCTCTCCCGCCCCGCCGCCCAAGCCCTGCTTGTGGCCGCGGCGCCATGCACGGCACCGCCGTAGCACCAGCCGCATGGCGCGGGAAAGCTTCCACGTCCAGCGGCCGCCGCTCAGACGCATGCCGCCGCCACCGCCTCCACCTCCTCGACCGCTCCCACCTCCACCCGCCCTACAGCCTCCGACCTCTACGCACACACACACGCACAGGACCAGGGACCAGCAGTTACACAGGCAGGCCACGTAGAACAGCAGCTCCTCGTAGCGTAGTCTGATGGCCGGGGACGTCGACATTGTTGTTCTGGTTGTTCTTGTGGGGCTCGGGGGAAAAGTTTGGTTGCCTCACGTGTCGTTGTTTAAGTTGGTTCAAACTCCAAAAGACAAACAAAAGGAGGGTTCCCAAAACCAGTGGAAGCACCGAATTGATCCAGAACCGAATCGAAGGGATTGACTCTGACCCTCTCTGATCAGCAATCCGACAACACCAACAAAAACAAAACAGTGCAATCCAACCCGCACTCTATTGGACAGATGTCCGTCGTTAACATGCCAAAGGCTATCGGATGGTGATGACCTGATACCTGGTTTAGAATAAAGAAATTTTCTAAGAACCTGACAGTGGTTGAGGCAGAAGTGGGTAACCTTATATATAAGGGCTCACTCAGGAGGGGTGAGTTTCCTGACGAGGGAATGGGGTTGGTTATATGATCTGGGGGCCGGTATTTCGTGAAAGTGAGCGTATTGGTTACACAGGGTAAAAGGCATGGCTGGTATCGTGATCAACAGCAGCATTGGTGGTTCGCTAAGATGTGTGACCCTTAAATAAAACAACAAAAGGGGTGGAGGTTTCGATGGGTCCGTTTTATTATGAAGACCCAATTTCAAGTACATGGGTTGGGTTGATGATACTTCTGATCCACATTTCTATGATGAATTGATGTAAAAAATCTTTAGACTTCCAGACTTAATGTTATGGAAGATGGAAGGCATCTTGACGAAGTTGCCTATATAAACCCTCATGCATCCTAATGGCATGTATTTTATAGCTTTGGATATCATTATTTCTGTCTTGACCACATGATAAACGTTGGCAAAAACAAGTGGCCACCGGACCTGCATTAATACAGGTCTTTATACCCAAACAAGTGGCATATAACACTGTAGTGGCACTGAATGGCATTGCAATCTGGTTTAGGAGGAGTGAGATCACAGTGGCAATGCAATAAGCTTTAATCTGTCCTCCTACACAAGCCATCCATGTCACCTGTGTTAACGGGGACTGAAACACGTTAAGCATGATAGTTACATGATGTAACTGTGGCAGGGGCTCAATATGATGATCGTCGCACAATAGTGCTTGACTTTATTGTAATAACCTATTGGGGCGTGTGCAAGGGTCTTGGAGAACAAGCCTCATCTTGAATACAAATCTTTTCACTTTTTAGTATGACGTGCTTCTCGTTATAGTTCCTAGTCCTATCTAAATCAGCTTCTCAGTGCTATGCCAGCTGACTTGAAACAGGGAGGTCTGCGCGTGGTAATCTACAGTTTAGCCATTACCATTGAACAGACAACATCAACATGGTATATTAAATACATGCGAAGGAAACGATCTGCTTGATTCAAACCCATCACTTACCCTTTCAAGTGAAACAATTGAACCAGTTCACTAGCACATGATCAACTGGCTGCTGCAGCCTCCATTGGAGATGATGGCATCAATATTCATAGTGGTTCTTCCCTGTTCCGCGTCACACGCTCGTCGTTGAATCATGGGAAATTGTGTTTTTTATCGTACGAAAACTCGAATGAACATATCCGTTTGGGTCGCAAGACGCATCATACTGCCATTTACTATCTCTCATCCAACAATTTAGATGTTGATAAAAGTATTGTACTCTAATGCGACATGTGTCAGTGTATAAAAAACGATACAGGGAGTGGTTGTGTATAACCAGGAAGTAATCAGATGTCATATGACTGCAGAAACATGGCTGCGGTGCAGTGGTAAGATGCTTTTTTCTGAAGGAAAGTGTTTCTATAATCGCCAATATTTGATTAGCGGAATGTAATATGTAATATTTGTATTAGCAGTTGTATTTTTGGTATGCTCGTTTCACTTAAAATGTATTTTTATTTTATGTTTCTCAACATTACACACAGAGTAGCCTACCAGGCATATGCAATATCGTTTTAAGTAACAGTGTTCGCGAATCGTTCGTTAAGTTTGCTCGAGTGGGAACT